>JAAGAY010137316.1:0-39746 GCA_011801015.1 Ardeotis arabs
GGACCTGGGGAACCGAGGTAGGTCGGGATGGGGGTTGCCTGCGACGCCAACCTGGGACCTGCTGCCATCCCTCCTCTCCTCTCAAGCAGTCCCTCTCCGCTTGACTATGGCAAGGGAGAGGGTCCACTACTCCCTCGGTCCGGGGGGTGCAACCTCTGCGTCTTTCTCACAGAAAGTCACTCCACCAGTCAATCTCCCACTCGCACTCTCTGATACTCCGTAACCTCTCTACCTCCTCCCTAAGCTCCACCACCAGACTGAGCAGCTCGTCCAGCTGCTCACACCTCGCACAGGCGGTGTCCTTCCCATCCTCCCCTGGCAGCAGCAGGCTTAGGCACTCCCTGCAGCCAGAGACCTGAACTGCCGCATTTTTGGGCAGACCTTCTGTCTGGGTTGCCACAGTCTTCTTGGGGGAAGCCCGCTTCCTGGTGAGGACCATGTTTAAAGCTGTGACGTCAGGGCCTGTCAATAGGAGAGCAGGTCGCCCGAGAAAAGACTAGACCCAACTCCCACTCCCGCTGCTACTGTATTGAGTTCTTCCTCTGAGGAAGAGAAAGGGCCTGCCTGCCAAGTTCTTCCTCGGCATGAAGCAAATAAACCTTCCTCTTCTTCCTCCTGCTCTCTCCTAGAAGAGGCTTCTTCATCCCTCACTAAACGAGCTGACTTCCGCTTCCAAGTCTTCTTGTATACAGGGGCAACTGATACTAGCACGGGTTCACCCTCTGGTTCAGCATGCCGGGAGGGGGGGTGGTTCACATATAGCACTTTGTGGATATGATGTTCACAGATCCAATTATGTCAAATAACCTATTCAAAATCATACATATAACACAAATAAAGATTAATAGATTAACAATGACTATATTAATAATCAAAAACAGATTTAAATATCAACAACATTTTTCCCACCCCGTGAGTCCCAATATTTTCCTAAAAAAAAAGTTTTAGGTAGGTTTCCAGGTTTGCCTTCAAATAGGGGGGGAACTAATATGGTTTTTGGGGAGAGGTCTATCTGTCAGATAGACCACTTTTAAATTTTATATGACATTATTGGAAAATCGTCTGGAGCCATTCTTTGCCAGTTGTGGCATGGCTGAGATAGGCTCCACGGGGGCAGGGCAGTGTTTTTCCAAAAATGGAGTGACTGCGCTTGTGCCAGGTTGGAGTTGTGGGCTTGAAGGCAAGCCGGACTACCACCCAGGATTCCCGCTTCAATACCAATATCCTCTGGAAGAAGGAACTGCGTATATGAGCCCCGAGATCCGTTTCTAGGTCTTTCCAGGGGAGGGACTGCGCGTGCGCAATTCCAGACTTGGAATTTATAAAAGGGGCAACCGCGAGGTGCCACACACACGCACACCACCTGAGTGGCAGGAGTCACTACCTCCAGCACCTGTTTTCAAGATGGCGGCGAATGCGCCAGCGGTAGCGTTTTCTCCTTTCCTTTATTCCTTTACTTTTCCTGTTGGTATGGTGGTATAATGTTCTCTTGGCTATGGTGGTATAATGTTCTCTTATCATTAGAATGTCACTAATGAGCTGTCGCCACTCCGCAAAGAGGAGAGACCTAGTCAAGCGCCCAATCACCACGCAAGGCGATCAGTGAGGTTGGTATCATTAATCTCAAGAGGTCTCCTTTAAATTTCGTGATTGTTAAGGTTTTCCTTTTGTTGTTGTTTCACATCCAGCATCATGATACCTGCTGCAGGGACAGAGAGAGAGGGAGCTGGTGCTGCCCACGGCAAAGGTGTCAAAGAGGTCGATTGGGGGTGTCTGAAGATGTTAATTTGTTTGCTGTTAGAGGCTGCAATTATCGGTTTTATTTTTCTGTTAGGTTCTCTGCTTTACTGTTACTACTATGATTGTTGTGCATAAGCTATTTTCACAGTTTTTATATGTTTTGCATGTTGTTAGTTGTTGTTAAACTATCTGGTTAATATATGTTTTAAAATAAAGTTCAGTTTGCAGTTCATTCACATCTATGGTGGATCTGTAAGCAAGGCAGGAATGGAGGGGGGAAGGGGCGGAAACTGCCACGTGGTTTGGCTGACAAAAGCCGATAGTCTCTATAGCAAGCAGAAAAGTTAAAAGTGGCAAAGTTATATGATTCTAACAGTTACGTGTTTGGTTTGCCTTACAAATCTGATATGTTTAACCCCATCGGGTGAAGTCACAGTGACTGCTTGCATGCGAGTCACCACGCTTTGGATTAATTGAATTAGGCACGGTGTAATACAAAGCAAAAACATTAAGGCTGCTAACCCACGTAGCAAAAAAAAAAAAAAAGTTGTTTTATCCATAGTGTTCCTGGTAGCCAGGACCACAAAATCCATGTCTGAGTGGGGATATGGGCTATTTTTCTAATGTCTGAGATTAGTTGTAGAACCACCTTGCCTACATCACTTATTTTAAAACAACAATTAGAAATATTTAACTTCCCACATACTCCTCCCTCTTCAGCCAATGAATAATCCAAAACCATGCGGTGTTGCAAGATTGCAGTGCGCATCTCTCGAGATTGTTGATTCAAGAGATCTATAGCACCAACAGTTTTGTTGGTAATGATTTCCAAAACTGCCTGCAAGCGAATTATGCGATTTAGGTTATAAATTGGTTCCTGAGCCCCTGTTACCAATTCAGTAGGATTCCAAGTGGCCGGCCCATAATGCTGTATTATCCTCTCAGGATGCCACTCATTTTTTTTTCCCCATTTTTGCATTCCACCTGTTTCAATCTCGATAGCTCGCTTATTGCGTGCAACACCTTCGTCACCCAAATTATCATACAGTTTCACTCCTAGTTGGGGACTCTCTGCTTCTGGAAGCAGGAAAAATAGAGGCCAGATAATTCCAATATAACAAACCCCTGTCCAGTTTGCTGGTAGCATTTTGTAGGCAGTGTGTCCACAGATCCAGTAATGTCCTTTTCTGGCTCTGACCCCTCCAGCAAACGGTCCAGCTGCAGTCTGGGTGTTGCAAGCAGGTTGTATTATAGTCTCCTAAAGGGAGACATCTTCGCTGATAGGTTTTATCACTTCCTTTGCAGGCGTGTCGGTTTCTGGTCTGTGTGCCCCAGCCATAGGGGCCACCAGCTCAGGTGAATATTAACTCTATCCTAACCAGAACCAGGACATTATCCACCCCTTATTCCATACCATCTACATCATGCCCAGATCCTACACTTTACAATTAATCGTCAGCTATTTCTTTTTTTTGATCTACTTATATACATACACACAGATGTAACTCCCTTAGTCTATGGCCCATGCCTCCAAAAGGTCTGTTGAGTTTGGGCTCCATCTGTCATAACAGTCTCTCAGCGTAGATGAGAGAACGCAATGTTCAGTCAGGTAGGGTATCTCGTGCGAGTGCTTTAGCATGTTCATGGTCTGCAGACTGAAGATCTGTTGCTAGGTGTTAGTTGCTAGAGCCAGTTCTGGTTCCATCACTACTGCAATTTTTCTGTTTTATCGAAGTTCATTCTTTGTTGATCTAGGTGATTTTTACTATAATACTTTTGATAAAACATAAGTCTCTCAGGGTGTGGAGCAGGAGGAAGCAGAGGAAGCAATATAACAGCTGGATAATGACATACAGTACTATATGCTAATCAACATCAAGCAGTTCGAATTATTGACTATTTTCACCTAAAATCAGATCTCCTTGAGGTACACATCGGACTTCCCCATCCTCCTGCATTGCCCACCAAGTACACCCAGGTCCTTGAGCAAAAGCAGTGTCATGCGTGCGTTTGCCTTTGCCCACGGGAGGAATAACCCAGACTGTCTTCCCCAGTATATTCCTTACATGCACCACAGGGACTTTATCCCCTTCTACAGTATGTAGAAGTTCGGATTGGGCAGGGCCAGCTCGATTGGTGTATCCCCGAGAGTTGACTAACCAAGTGGCTTTTGCTAAATGTTTATCCCATTGCTTTCAGTGTAGTTTTCAGCAGTCCATCATACCATGCCACATATTACTATCTTGGCTTAGGGCAAATCTCAGGAGGAGATTCCCAAAAAGTGGTTTTGCAACCCTGAACAAGACTTGGCACACATTCAAGGCACATAACAACAACATCACAGTGGCTCGAATATCCCTGAGATATTAAAAGTTCTCAAAAAGTGATATAACTACCCTGGAAGTGAAAGAATTGGGGAAGTCATCCACATACGAATACCAATTTATCTTTAAGGCCATTGATGTCACCATGTCATAAATTGATATTGCATAGCGTAACAAAAGGATAATTCTCATCATTTTCCCTGAGGTGATAAACAACACCACCGGGAACACATAGTACATATAGGAGTGTAGACAACACAGACATATCCCTAGGGTGTTCAGCCCCCTGAGCCGGAAGATGGGGATGGAGAGCAGAGCGAACCCCCCACAATCCAGGAGGAAGCCATTTAAGACCTGGTACGCCACCTGGAACCACACAAGTCTATGGAGCCAGATGGGATCCACTCAAGAATACTGAGGGAGCTGGCAAAGGAGCTTGCCAAGCCACTTTCCATCATTTATCAGCAGTCCTGGTTAACAGGGGAGGTCCCAGATGACTGGAGGGTTGCCAATGTGAAGCCCATTTACAAGAAGGGCTGGAAAGAGGATCCAGGGAACTACAGGCCTGTCAACCTGACCTTGGTGCCGGGGAAGATTATGGAGCTCACCTGGCATGTGCAGGACAACCAGAGGATCAGGCCCAGCCAGCATGGGTTCATGAAGGGCAGGTCCTGCTTGACCAACCTGATCTTCTATGACCAGGTGACTCATCTAGTGGATGACGGGAAGGCTGTGGTGTGATCTACCTGGACTTTAGCAAAGCCTTTGATACCGCCTCTTACAGCATTCCCTTGGAGAAACTAGCTACTCATGGCTTGGACAGGTGTACCTTGCGATGGGTTAAAAACTGGCTGGATGACCAAGCCCAGAGAGTTGTGCTGAACGAAGTTAAATCCAGTTGGTGGCCGGTCACAAGCAGTGTTCCCCAGGGCTCAGTATTGGGGCCATTTTTGTTTAATATCTTTATCAATGATCTGAATGAGGGCATCGAGTGCTCCCTCAGTTAGTTAGCAGACACCACCAAGTTGGGCAGGAGTGTGAGTCTTCTCCAGAGTAGGAAGGCTGTGCAAAGGGAACTGTATGAGGTTCAACAAGACCAAGTGCCGGGTCCTGCACTTTGGTCACAACAACCCCATGCAACACTACAGCTTTGGGGAAGAGTGGCTAGAAAGCTGCCTGGCGAAGAGATCTGGGGGTGCCAGCTGAACATGAGCCAGCAGTGTGACCAAGAAGTCTAAGAGCATTCTGGCTTGTATCAGGAACAGTGTGGCCAGCAGAAGTAGGGAAGTGATTGTGCCCCTGTACTCGGCACTGGTGAGGCCACACCTCAAATACTGTGTGCAGTTTTGGGCCCCTCACTACAAGAAGGACGTTGAGTTGCTGGAGTGCATCCAGAGAAGGACAACGAAGCTGGTGAGGGGTCTGGAGAACAAGTCTTATGAGGAGTGGCTGAGGGAACTGGGGTTGTTTAGTCTGGAGAAGAGGAGGCTGAGGGGAGACCTCATTGCTCTCTAGAACTACCTGAAAGAAGGTTGTAGGGAGGCGGGTGTTGGTCTCTTCTCCCAAGTAACTAGTGATAGGACAAGAGGAAATGGCCGCAAGTTGTGTCAGGGGAAGTTTAGATTGGATATTAGGAAAATTTTCTTTACTGAAAGAAAGTGGTCAAGCACTGGAGCAGGCTGCCAAAGGAAGTGGTGGAGTCACCATCCCTGGAGGTGTTCAAAAAACATGTAGATGTGGCACTTCAGGACATGGTTTAGTAGGCATGGTGGTGTTAGGTTGATGGTTGGACTTGATGATCTAGGAGGTATTCTCCAACCTTAAAGATTCTATGATTCTATCAGGGGAGCCAATGATGCTGAAGAATGGAAGCTTGCAGAGGCAGGGATCAGCAGGAGGAAGAGACTTCTCTTGAAACCTGAGATGCCCTTGCAGAATTGCTTCACTGCTCTGCAGACTGAAGAGGCACATCAGGAGAGACACTGGAGTTGAGCAAGGCAGCCCAACCTGATTGTATAACAACCAGTGCAACTAAGAAAAAGTGATGGGTGATAGTAGTGGGTGACTCTCTTCTGAGAGGTACAGAGGCACCTGTTTGCTGACTTGACATGTTCTCTAGAGAGGTGTGCTGCTTACTAGGGGCTCATATCAGGGATATCACCAAGACTAACAAACCTCGTATGGCCCACTGACTATTATCCACTGCTGCTGTCTCACGTGGGCAACAGTGATAATGCCAGGAGCAGGCTGAGGAACTTCAAGGAGGATTACAGAGCCCTGGAAGCAATGGTTGACTCCGGAGTGCAGGTATTTTTTTCATCTGTCCCCTTGGTCAAAGGGCCAGTTGAATCTGACAAGTCAACAAATTGCTACAGGAATGGTGCCACAGCTGGGGCTTTGGCTACTTAGACCATGGGACTTGCTTTGTGAAAGCTGATCTACTGGGGGCTGATGGGGTCCACCTGACAGAGAAGGCAAAGAGCATCTTTGGCCAAAGGCTTGCCAAGCTGGTGAAGAAGGCTAATGTTGCTGGGGGAGGGGAACCACAGTCCATCCCACTACTGTCAATATGGTGCCAGCAACAGGTGCCCAGAACCTGGAGAAGGATCACAGGTAAATAGGAGAGCACCTGAAGTGCAGCTCAAAGGAATTCCAGCTACTCCAGCCAGCAAGTTGGCCTCATTGAGAGCCCAGCTTAAGTGCCTCTGTGCTAACACACATAGCATGGGGAACAAACAAGAAGAGTTAGAGATGTGTGCATGGCTGCAGGGCTATGACCTTGTTGGCATCACAGAGATATGTTGGGATGACTCCTATGGTTGCATTGTTGGAATGGAGGGACACAGGCTCTTTAGGAAGCGTAGGCAGGGAAGATGAGGAGGGGGTGTTGCCCTCTATGTCAGTGACCAGATGGAGTGCATGGAGCTCTGCCTGGGGATGGAGGAGGAGCTGACAGAGAGCTTATGGGTCAGGATTAAAGGGAGGGCAGGGACAGGGGACATTACAGTGGAGGTTTGCTACAGGCCACCTGACCAGGAAGACCAGGTGGATGAGGCCCTCTGTAGACAGATAGGAGTAGCCTCACGGTCACAAGCCCTGGTCTTCATGGGAGACTTTAGCCACCCCGATACCTGTTGGAAGGACAACACAGCAGGGCACAGGCAATCCAGGAGGTTCCTGGAACGGGCGGGTAATAATTTCCTCCTGGAAATGATAGAGGAGCCAACGGGGAGAGGTGATATGCTGGACCTCGTTCTCACCACCAAGGAGGGTCTGGTGGGGAATGTGGAGCTCAAGGGCAACTTTGGCTGCAGTGACCATGAGATGGAGGAATTCAAGATCCTTAGGGCAGCAAGGAGAGTGTGCAGGAAGGTCTCTACCCTGCACTTCAGGAGAGTAGACTTCAAGGACTTGCTGGGCAGAGTACCATGGCATAAAGCCCTGGAGGGAAGAGGGGCCCAAGAAAGTTGCTTAGAATTCAAGGATCACCTCCTCCAAGCTCAGGAGTGATGCATCCTAAAAAAAAAAGGAAGTTGGGCAGTAACACCAGATGGCCTGCATGGATGAACAAGGAGCTCCTGGACCAACTGAAAAACAAAAAGAAAGCCTACGGAGGATGGAAGCAAGGACAGGTAGCCTGGAAGGAATACAGAGAGATTGTTGGAGTGGCCAGAGATCAGGTAAGGAAGGCCAAAGCCTTGACAGAATTAAACCTGGCCAGGGACATCAAGGGCAACAAGAAAAGAATCTTTAGGTACGTCAGGGATAAAAGACAGACCAGGGAGAATGTGGGCTCTCTCTGGAAGGAAACAGGAGACTTGGTTACCTGGGACATGGAGAAGGCTGAGGTGCTCAATGACTTTTTTGCCTCAGTCTTCACTGGTAAGGGCTCTAGCCACATTGCCCAAGTCGCAGAAAGCAAAAGCAGAGACTGGCAGAATGAAGAACTGCCCACTGTAGAAGAAGAGCAGGTTCGAGACCATCTAAAGGCACTTGAAGGTGCACAAGTCCATGGGACCTGATGAGATGCATCCATAGATCCTGAGGGAACTGGTGGATGAAGTTGCCAAGTCCATCATATTTGAGAAGTCATAGCAGTCAAGAAATTCTTCATAATCAAACTCAGACAAGCACCTCTCGTGTTCTCTTACATATCCTCTCTTCTCTTCTCTCAGTCAGCTCAGTCCACCAGACAAAGGGGAAACTTCTAACAGCTTCTTGCAGAAGCTGCCACTCTAGCCTCCCCGCTACACAAACCCAACACAGATCGCAAATTTCACTCTATTACTTATTGCACAAAAAATTTAACTGATTCAGAATTATGAATACAGAACCAAAATTGCCAATACAAGATTTTAGTGTGCTATAATACAACACTCCCGCCCAACTCATCTGCTAGCTAACTGAGGGAGCACTCGATGTCCTCACCCAGATAATTTATAAAGATGTTAAACAGAAATGGCCCCAATACCTGGGAACATCACTTGTGACCAGCTGCCAACTGGATTTAGCTCTGTTCACCACCACTCTTCGGGCTCAGCCATCCAGCCAGTTTTTCACCCAGAGAAGAGTACGCGTGTCCAAGCCATGAGCAGCCAGTTTCTCCAGGAGAATGCTATGGGAAACAGTGTCAAAGGCTTTACTAAATTCCAGGTAGATAACATCCACAGCCTTTCCCTCATCCAGTAGGTGGGTCACCTGGTCATAGAGGAAGATCAGGTTGGTCAAGCAGGACCTGCCTTTCACAAACCCATGCTGACTGGGCGTGATCACCTGGTCATCCTCTACATGCCACGTGATGGCACTCAATATGCGGCACAGTGCAGTGCAGCGAGGGGATTCCCAAACCAGGGAAGCTCAGGGGGGAGTGGAGCGAGGCGCCAGGAGCCGGCAGCTCACGCGAGAGCAGCTGACAAGATGTGGGCAGAGCCAGGGGGCACCGGTGGTCCGGCCCCTCTCCCTGTAGAAAGCAGGCCCTAGGGAGCGCCAGCGACCCGGAGTGCGGTGAACAGGACGGGCAAACAGGGCATGGCGCGTCAGCAAGGGTGTGGCGTGGCAGTTTGCACAGCAGTTTGCGCGGGCACGGCGCGTCAGGGAAGGCGCCAACAGCAGCCTGAGAAACATCAAAAGGGATTTCAGGGCCCTGGGTTCTACACTCAAAGACTCTGGGGCACAGGTGGTATTCTCATCAATCCTCCCAGTCAAAGGGCAGGGACCTGAAAGGGCCAGACGAATCTGGCAGGTCAACTTGTGGCTCAGGGAGTGGTGCTACAGCCAGGGCTTTGGGTATCTAGACCATCTTTGAGAAGCCTAGTCTACTAGGGGCGGATGGAGTACACTTAACTGAGAAGGGGAAGAGTGTGCTTGGACAAAGGCTTGCCAGACTCATCAGGAGGGCTTTAAACTAGTGTTGCTGGAGGAGGGGGAGCACAGTCCAGCCCACTGCTGTCAGCATGGCACCAGTGCCAGCACTGAGGGTCCAGAAGCTGAGGAAGTATCTCAGGTATGTGCAAATGAACTTAAACTGTGGTCCAAAAGAACTCCTGTCACTCCAGCCAGCAAGTCGGGTTTGTCGGGGGACCAGCTGAAATGTCTCTATACCAATGCATGCAGCATGGGAAATAAACAGGAAAAGCTGGAGATGCGTGCACACGAGCAGGGCTACGACCTTGTTGGCATCATGGAGATGTGGTGGGATGATTCATACAACTGGAGCGTCGGCATGGAGGGGTATAGGCTTTTTAGAAAGGACAGGAAGGGGAGACGAAGAGGGTGTGTCGCTCTCTATGTCAGCAACTAGCTGGAGTGCGTGGAGCTCCGCCTGGGGATGGAGGAGGAGCTGACAGAGAGCTTATGGGTCAGGATTAAAGGGAGGGCAGGGACAGGGGACATTACAGTGGAGGTTTGCTACAGGCCACCTGACCAGGAGGACCAGGTGGATGAGGCCCTCTGTAGACAGATAGGAGTAGCCTCACGGTCACAAGCCCTGGTCTTCATGGGAGACTTTAGCCACCCCGACATCTGTTGGAGAGACAACATGGCAGGGCGCAGGCAGTCCAGGAGGTTCCTGGAATGTGTGGACAACAACTTCCTCCTGCAGGCGATAGAGAAGCCGATGAGGAGGGGTGCCATGCTCGACCTTGTGCTCACCAACAGGGTGGGACTGGTGGGGGATGTGAAACTCAAGGACAGCCTTGGCTGCAGCGACCATGACACGGTGGAGTTCAAGATCCATGGGGCAGCGAGGAAACTACATGGCAAGCTCTCTGCCCTGGACTTCAGGAAGGCAGACTTGGGCCTCTTCAGGGACCTGATGGACAAAGTGCCATGGGAGGCAGCCCTGGAGGGAAGAGGGGCCCAGGAAAGTTGGTCCACATTCAAGGAGCACCTCCTCCAAGCTCAACAGAGGTGCATACCGACGAAGAACAAGTCAGGCAAAAAGGCCAGGAGGCCCGCGTGGATGAGCAAGGAGCTCCTGGACCAACTGAAAGTAAAGAAGGAAGTCTACAGAGGGTGGAAGCAGGGACAGGTAGTCTGGGAGAACTACAAAGAGGTTGTGCGAGTGGCCAGGGATTGGGTGAGGGAGGCTAAAGCCCTGATGGAATTGAATCTGGCCAGGGATATAAAAAGCAACAAGAAAAGCTGCTATAGGTATGTAGGGGACAAAGGAAAGTCCAAGGAGAATGTAGGCCCCCTCCGGAAGGGAACCGGTGTCCTGGTTATCCGGGACATGGAGAAGGCTGAGGTACTCAATGATTTTTTTTTTCCTCGGTCTTCACCAATAAGGGCTCTTGTCTCACCACCCAAGCTGTGGAAGGCACAAGCAGGGACTGTAAGGATGAAAAACCACCCACTGTACTCGAAGAGCAGGTTCAGGAACATCTGAGGAACCCAAAGGTGCACAAGTCCATGGGACCTGATGAGGTCCATCCGCGGGTCCTGAGGGAACTGGCGGATGAAGTTGCCAAGCCACTGGCCATTGTATTTGAGAAGTCGTGGCAGTCTGGTGAGGTCCCTGATGACTGGAAAAGGGGGAACATAACCCCCATTTTTAAAAAGGGTAATGAGGAAGACCCGGGCAACTACAGGCTGGTCAGCCTCACCTGTGTGCCTGGCAAGGTCATGGAGCAGATTCTCCTGGAAACCATGTTAAGGCACATGGAGAGCAAGGAGGTGGTTGGTGACAGCCAACGTGGCTTCATGAAGGGCAGATCATGCCTGACCAATTTGGTGGCCTTCTATGACAGGGTGACAACATCGGTGGACAAGGGATGAGCAACTGACGTCATCTACCTGGACCTGTACAAAGCTTTTGACACTGTCCCACACAACATCCCTCTCTTTAAACTAGAGAGGCATGGGTTTGATGGGTGGACCACTTGGTGGATAAGGAGTTGGCTGGATGGCCAAACTCAGAGAGTGGTGGTCAACGGCTCGATGTCCAAGTGGAGACCCGTCACGAGTGGCGTCCCTCAGGAGTCCATGTTGGGCCTGGCCCTGTTCAACATCTTTGTCGGCGACATGGACAGTGGGATAGAGTGCACCCTCAGCAAGTTTGCCGATGACACCAAGCTGTGTGGTGCTGTCGACACACTGGAAGGGAGGGATGCCATCCAGAGGGACGTGGACAGGCTGGAGAGGTGGGCCCGTGCCAACCTCATGAAGTTCAACCAGGCCAAGTGCAGGTCCTGCACCTGGGTCGTGGCAATCCCAGGCACAAATACAGGCTGGGTGGAGAATGGATCGAGAGCAGCGCTGAGGAGAAGGACTTGGGAGTGCTGGTAGACGAGAAGCTCAACATGAGCCGGCAATGCACCCTTGCGGCCCAGAAGGCCAACCGCATCCTGGGCTGCATCAAGAGAAGCGTGGCCAGCAGGTCGAGGGAGGTGATTCTCCCCCTCTACTCTGCCCTGGTGAGACCCCACCTGGAGTACTGTGTCCAGTTCTGGAGCCCCCAGCATAAGAAGGACATGGACCTGTTGGAGAAGGTCCAGAGGAGGGCCACAAAGACACTGAGAGAGCTGGAGCACCTCTCCTATGAGGACAGGCTGAGAGAGTTGGGGCTGTTCAGCCTGGAGAAGAGGAGGCTCCGGGGAGACCTGATAGCGTTCTTCCAGTACCTCAAGGGGGCCTACAAGAAAGATGGGGAGAGGCTGTTCAGTAGGGCCTGTTGTGATAGGATGAGGGGTACTGGTTTTAAAATAGAGGGGGGTAGATTTATATTGGATATTTGGAAAAAATTTTTACAATGCGAGTTGTAGAACACTGGAACAGGTTGCCCAGAGAGGTGGTGGATGCCCCATCCCTGGAAATGTTCAAGGCCAGGGTGGATGAGCCTCTGAGCAACCTGATCTAGTCAGGGATGTCCCTGCTTCTTGCAGGGGGGTTGGACTAGATGACCTTTGAAGGTCCCTTCCAACTCTAACCATTCCATGAATTTATGAATATGATCTTCTCCATAACCTTCCCTGGCACCAAGGTCAGACTGACAGGCCTGTAGTTCCCTAGATCCTCCTTCTCGCCCTTTTATAGGTAAGCTTCACATTTGTTAACCTCCAGTCCACTGGGACCTCCCTGGTGAGCCAGGACTGCTGGTAAATGATTGAAAGTGTCTCGGTGAGCACTTTCATCAGCTCCTTCAGTACCCTTCAGTGGATCTTATCTGGCCCTGTAGACTTGTGTGGGTCTAAGTGGTGTAGCAGGTCATTAACCATTTCCTCTTGGATTATGGGGGCTTCATTCTGTTCCCCATTCCTGTCTTCCAGCTCAGGGGGCTGGGTATCCCAAGAACAACTGGTCTGACTATTAAAGACTGAGGCAAAGAAGACATTGAGTATATCAGCCTTTTCCTCATTGTTTTTCTCATTGTTTCCCTCTGCATCCAGTAAAGGAGATTCTCCTTAGCCCTCCTTTAGTTGCTAATATATTTATAGAAACATTTTAATTGTCTTTTATGACAGCAGCTAGATTAAGTTCTAGTGGGGCTTTGGCCCTTTTAATTTTCTCCCTGCATAACCTACTTGCATACAGCCTTCTTATATTCTTCCCAAGTTGTCTGCCCCTTCTTCCAAAGGTCATAAATTCTCTTTTTTTTTCCCCCTGAATTCTAGACAAAGTTCTCTGTTCAGCCAGGCCGGTCTTCTTCCCTGCCAGCCTGTTTTTCAGGACATGAGGATGGCCTGTTCCTTCAGCTTTAAGATTTCCTTCTTGAAGAAGATCCAGCCTTTCTGGACTCCTTTGCCCTTCAGCACTGCCTCCCAAGGGACGCTGTCAACCAGGCTCCTAAACAGGCCAAAGTCTACCCTCCAGAAGTCCAAGGTAGTAGTTCTGCTGACTCCCCTCCTTCTCTGAGAATCGTAAACTCTAATTTCATAATTGCTGTGCCCAAAATGACCTCCAACCATCATATGACCCACAAATCCTTCTCTGTTCACAAACAAAAGATCCAGAGTGCCTTATGTTGTTGGCTCCCTCACTGACTGACTTCCACACACTCCAGAAACCTCCTAGACTGTTTCCTCTCCGCTGTATTGTATTTCCAGCGGACATCTGATAAGTTGAAGTTCCCCATGAGAACAAGGGCTAGCAATTGTGAGACGTCTCCCAGCTGCTTATAGAATATTTCATATGTCTCTTCATCGTGGTTGGGTTGTCTATAACAGGCTTCCATCATATCTACCTTCTTGGCCTTTGCCCTGATTCTTACCCGTAAACACCTGACCGTTTCATCACCATCATCAAGCTTTAGACAGTCAAAACACTTCCTACCACACAGGGCTACCCCCACCATTCCTACTTCCTTGCCTGTCCCTTCTGAAGAGTCATTGTGTGGTTTAACGCCAGTCAGCAACTAAGCAGCACACAGCCACTCAGTACCCCCAGTGGGACTGAGGAGAGAATCAGAAGGGTAAAACTGAGAAAACTTGTGGGTTGAGATAAAGACAGTTTAATAGGTAAAGCAAAAGCCGCGCAACGGAAGCAAAACAAAGAATTAATTCACTGCTTCCTATTGGCAGGCAGATATTCAGACATCTTCAGGAAAGCAGGACTCCATCATGCATAATGGTTACTTGGGAAGACAAACGCCATAACTCCGAAAGTCATAGAATCATAGAATAGTTTGGGTTGGAAGAGACCTTTAAAGGTTATCTAATCCACTCCCCCTGCAAGGAGCAAGGACATCTTCGTGCCATGGGCAAGGACATCTTCCACTACACCAGGCCATTCAAAGCCCCATCCAACCTGGCCTTGAACACTTCCAGGGATGGGTCATCTACCACCTCCCTGGGTAACCTGTTCCAGTGTTCTACCACCCTCATTGTAAAATATTTTTTCCTAACATCTAATCTAAATCTACCTCCCTCTACTTTAAAACCATTACCCCTCCTCCTATTGCAACAGGCCCTACTGAACAGTTTTTCCTTGTCTTTCCTGTAGGCCCCCTTGAGGTACTGGAAGACCACTATCAGGTCTCTCCAGAACCTCCTCTTCTCCAGGCTGAACAGCCCCAACTCTCTCAGCCTGTCCTCATAGGAGAGGTGCTCCAGCTCTCTCAGTGTCTTTGTGGCTCTCCTCTGGACCCTCTCCAGCTGGTCCATGTCCTTCTTATGTTGGGGGCTCCAGAACTGGACACAGTACTCCAGGTGGGGTCTCACCAGGGCAGAGTAGAGGGGGAGAATCACCTCCCTCGACCTGCTGGCCACGCTTCTCTTGATGCAGCCCAGGATGCGGTTGGCCTTCTGGGCTGCAAGGGCAGATTGCCAGCTCATGTTGAGCCTCTCATCCACCATCACTCCCAAGTCCTTCTCCTCAGGGCTGCTGCAAATCCATTCTCCACCCAGCCTGTATTTGTGCCTGAAATTGGCCTGACCCACATGCAGGACCTTGCACTTGGCCTGATTGAACTTCATGAGGCTGGCACGGACCCACCTCTCCAGGTCCCTCTGGATGGCATCCCTTCCCTCCAGCATGTTGATGGCACCACACAGCTCGGTGTTGTCAGTGAACTTGCTGAGGGTGCACTCTATCCCACTGTCCATGTCACCAACAAAGATGTTAAACAGGGCTGGTCCCAGTACCAAGCCCTGAGGAACACCACTCGTCACTGGTCTCCACTTGAACATTGAGCCATTGACCACAACTCTTTGAGTGCAGTCATCCAGCCAGTTCCTTATCCACGGTCCATCCGTCAAATCCATGTTTCTCCAGTTTAGAGGGAAGTATGTTGTGAGGGACAGTGTAAAATACCTTGCACAAGTCCAGGTAGATGATGTCAGTTGCTCATCCCTTGTCCAGCGATGCTATAACACTGTTGTAGAAGGCCACCAAAATGGGTCAGGCATGATTTGCCCTTAGTGAAGCCATGTTGACTGTCACCAACCACCTCCTTGTTTGCCATGGGCCTTAGCATGGTTTCCAGGAGGATCTGCTCCATGATCTTGCCTAGCAAAGGGGTGAGACTGACTGGCCTATTTCTCCATAGGCTTTTTTTGTCCAGCTATGTTCAGTCTCCTAACTGCACTCTCATTTTTAAAGCCTGGAATGCTATCAGGTTCAGGATTAGAAAAATGAGACTTCCTAATTTCTGCAGCAGTAGCTTTTTGCAGCTTTTCAGTATGATTCAGTTTCTAGAGTTTGTTGATAATGTAGCCCTCAGGTGCTGTTACTAAAGAAATAGGACATTATTGAAATAAAGTTGTAGTGATTCTGATGATTCACTGTTTTCTTCTGGCATTTAGAAATTCATTGGCAACAGATCTTAGTTTGGTCTGTCTTCCAGCAACAGAGCCAAGACCTTGCAATTCCTGTAAAGATTTATGGACTCCTCTGTGCAGATTTATATGGAATGCATTGTTGTTAGACTTCAAGAGTTTGGTCTCTAAGTTCTACAGATACGCAAGGTGCTCTCATAAAGGTCTGCAAGTGTAACTTCACCAGAGGCTGATACAGAGTAGCACTAAATAATCTCAGACTTGAATTTAATGTTACCTTTATATATATTTTTAAAGCTAATGCTTAGTTTGATGACTTTTTTTGCTAGTTCCCTTGTAACAAGTTACTTTGGCAACATTACCATCAAATATGGTAAGCAGTGTTGATGATGATGGTTGCTGGTGGTGGCTGTGAAAAAGAACTGTCTGTCTTTCCCCCTTTATATTCCTCCCAGCTCCTTTTTACTGCCTTCCTGTGGCCAGCATAGTCTGTGTGGCTACTTGGTAAATTCAATCAAGAACTGGGTTAGCTGAAAGCTTGCCCCCTGCCCCTGCCTTCCTAGATGGGTCAGGCATCCATCTTGCTATTGACCACATGAGTGGTTCTGCTGCCGCAGGCGAGAGCAGGAACCAAGTGGCTGAAGGGATGTGGTGGCAGACAGTTGTCCTGTCTGGAGTGGCTCTTTCACCATGGTTTTGGTTGGGGTTGCCATGTATTCTTGGTGAAATGCCTAACTTATTTCTAGGAAATTTTAACAAATTTTTATTTCACTAGTACATGTAACAAAATGGAGGAAGCAAATAGCTATGCTCCTTTCTTACATTGCAAGATGTGTTTGTGCACTTTATTTGAAAACACGGAGAGCTCTTCATCATGAGGAAACGGACCCCTGTTCTGGGTCACCTGAAGCATCTGAGCAATCAGACATGCACGTAAAGAGCATTACAATAATCCAGTTTCAAGGTAACTAAACCAGTAACATAGATCGATTAACTTTGCTTTCCCAGGTGAACCAGCCCAAAACACATTTAGTTCAGGCACTTCACTGCTAGCACTCGTTAAGCCTTTACAGTCAGTAGAAGGAGAGAGACCTTCTGGAAGTGATTCAGCTCTGCTGTAAGATGGGAAACGACCATCTCACTCACTGGACAAAATAAAGGAGCTGTATACAGTTTCCAAACTGTTTAACCTGGTGCATTAGTGAGGTGAGACCCATTGGAGACCTGGTATGTAGAGTCCAGAGGAAACAGGAGAGAGTGGTTTTTGTTAAGATTAAAGAAGCCATTTGAACTTAAACAGAGACAGCTTGAAAACAAAGTCCAGTCTGTATGAGGTCAGTAGTAAAGACTGGGGAAATTGGAGATTAGGAAGCCAAAGAGATGTAGCCAAAAGTCAGTTGTAGTAAATCAAGCTAGGGAAACAAAAACAGTCTCTATGGCTATTAAAAGCAAAGGCATTTGAATTTTGCTGTCTGTATCGAATGTAAAAAGAACAAGCTAGGGAGGATTAGGGCATTTGTAGAGGAGATAAATGACCTGTCATGGAGGGGATCAATTGCCATGTCAAAACATAAATGAAATGAGTCATAAACAAATAGCCTTACTGTTAAAACCACCATTCATGACACTTACTGCATTGTTGTAATGAGAGAATGAAATACGCTCCAGATTATGGGAATTGCCTGTATATGCTAAGAAAGAATACAAGATGGCAGATTTCAGGAGACGTGGTTTGAACCCTGAATATTTAATTTCATCAGAGTTCTGTATCAGAGGCTGTAAAGGAAAGTTAGTAATGGTATGAGGATTAGACATGGGACAAGAAATGCAGCGTAGGAGGAAGGCTGAATTGTCATGATATGGTTAATGTCATTTGTAATTCAGTGCTTAATAAATTAGGAAATGAACCTATAAATTCAGATGATGCAGTTTACTTTAGAAGTTTTGAAGATTTTGAGGTTTTAAGTTGCTATAAGACTGGTTTAAATTTTAAAACTGAAGCTATTTAAAGGTTAGGAAGAAAGGGCAGGGCTTAATGGTGACTGTTTGGGATGGACAGGAATCTGGGAGGTGACACCTCTCTCCCCGTTACCCTCCCCCAAGAGTTCCCTGCTGTGATCAGTCTTATTCAGCATTTCTGTTGCTGTTGTGGTGTGAGAAATGCATACAGTAATTTCCAGGTTCTTGAGTGGTATTGAGCTGCCTCAAGTAACAACACTGGTGCTGAAGATTTCCAGAAGGACTTCTGATGAGCTTCAATATAGCTGTATGTATGTTGGGAATAACCAAACTGTGATTGCATGAAACTGAATTCAGAGCTGGCAGTTGCCACGTGGAGACAATGATTTTGGAGAGCTGTCAGTGCTAATTCTGAGATCTTTCCTGTTTGCAGCAGCAGCCAAAAAAGCCACCACCTCTGTTATGCATCATCAGGGTGTTGAGAACAAGATAGAGGGTGTTGCTGCATGGTCCTGGAAGCCTTGGGTCACTTACATTTGGAGTACTGCATGCGGTTTTGGTTGCCCCATTTTGAGGAACGTGTGTAATGGAGTTACAGAAGATACGGAAGAGGTCTACTAAAAAGAGTTAGGGAACTGAGCAGCTGTCTTGCAAGGAGACACTGAAAAGGCCTGGAATGTTTCAGTGTGGGAAGGAGAAGGCAGGAAGGGGGATGACTTCACGGAAGTGGGAAGGCGATAGATGAGGTGAACGTGCAACCGTAACTCTCCAAATTCTGCAGTATTAGAGCTCAGTGACAGTAGATGAAGTGGGTAGGCCATTGATGTAAAGCAGATGCACAATGTAGTGAACTTCTGGAACTTGGTTCTTCGCGGAAGCAGTATCAGCAGGTTTAAAAAGAGCTTAAACGAATGCATGCACAACTGAGCCATCAACAAATACTAAAGGGAATGGACTTTAATGTCCCTGCTACAGCAGTTAGGGGTGCTGGGCAGACATGAAAGGTGTGCACGATAGGCTTGTATCGTCTCCCTAGATAACACTTGCTGTTGCCAGTGATAAAGGCAGGGTTAGATGGACCACTCGTCCGACCTAGAAGGGCAGTTTCTGTGTTCCAGTTATGAGCATGAGGAAAAAAATTCTCAAAGGACAGTAAACAATATTAAAGTATACTGAGTATTCCCTTCCTTGGGATGTTGTGGTTCTGTGTGTTTTGTCAACAAGCATTTTATTAGAAATGTGACAGTTGCTTCGAAATTACTGATGCACTGCTTAGCTGTGGCAGTGGTGAGGAAGGTCAGCTACGACTTGGACAATGCTGCTGCACAGAACATGCTCTGCTAAACCAGCTGTTCAGAAGCACCGGGTCTCCTTTTTAAAGGACTTACGAAGAAGCTTTCAAACTCTAGCTCGTAAGTGACTTGGAGGATCGAAATTTAGTTCAGGTGAACAAAAAGATTTGGAAAGGAAAATGAGTTTATTGACAAATGAAAAGCTTACTATTTTGCATACTGTAACCATTGTCCTTCGTTAGAGCTTCAGGTTTGTTTTATTCAGTCTCATGCATGTTAACTTGATTACCTTGTAGAGTATTGCTCATCGGTGTGTGGCACGAAGCAGAGAACTGATTTCCAGATACCAGGTTCTTGGAAATTAATTGAATTACGACTTTAAGTTACTGTTCAAGGGGAAAAAACAAGTCAGATGTGGCATGGTGCCCTAGATCATTACATTATTTTGCTAGTCCTTTCGAATTGTATTAAAAACACCTTAAATATTCTCTGATTTGTCTCAGATACAAAGGAGGGAAATGTGGGTTGTCTTGGTTACATCTTTACCAGCTTGTTTTAGTTAACTCAGCAACCCACTCCCAGTTTATGTTGGGTGCCAGCGTTGAGCAAACCTGGATGTAAATGTTTTTGTGTCTCTAAAGCAGGCATATGGCTGCAGGAAATAAAATCCTGTGCTAATAAATTTAAAAGTTTCTTATCTCATGGTCACTTTGACATTTCAAATTAAAGGGATAACAGTAAGCAAAGGTAAGTGGAGGTGGGTAGAATGACAGTGTTGGTTTATACGGTTTGTGCTTACAACTTTTTCTTTCTTTCTTTTTTTTTGTATGGCTAGTTTTTAGCCTTATGGACTCTGATTACTGCAGCAATACTAAAGGTGATTTTTTTCCTTCAGTTTTTTAATTTCCAGTCAGAGTACATGAGGTCTAGCCAACCATGAAGTGTTCATGGAGAAAAAAAACCTTCTAGACTAAAAAACTATTTCCATTATAGTAGAAGCAGTTTTGGAGATCATGGTTTCTTTGCTAAGGCCATGAAGTCATCCTCTAAATTTGAAAATTGGACTTAAATGTGCATTGTGAAAATATACCTCAGTTCCCAAAGCCAGCTGTGAGAGCTGGCTTGAACTTGCACATTTAGTGTTGCTCAGTGTGTCATTTTGAATGCGTTATCTTCAGGGGACTATGCTATCAGAGCAAAAATACCTTGAAAAAGAACTGTTCAGCTGAGGCTTTTACACTGTGGTAGTACTGCAGTGGTTTAGGCTTCACAGTGCTAAATGAAGTTTAGTGTACTGAAAAAAGGAGACACTTTCTGAATTACCACATTACAAGAATTCTGAATCTAAATAAATGGCATTTTCTTCTTTTCACATTTGTTCTGTTTTTGTGCAGGTCCTCACGCTGAAACCGCCAGTGGATGCCAGAATTTGCAGTGTGGTTTTCGGGCCTGCTGCCGCTCTGGCGAATGACCGCTGACTTCTGATCTTTCAGTCTACTTCATTTAGCTGAGCAGGCTTCCTCTCATGCACTTTACTTACAGTTCGCATCTTGTGTTAACAATCCTTGGAGTGAGATCTGTTATTCTAGCCTGACCCTGCCCACAACTTCAAAATCTTAATTATGAGTGTACTGTACAGTGTTGTAACAATCTCACAAAATCTCATTTGGCTTGAAGGGTGTTGGGTTTTGTTTTACTTACCTTGGGGAAGATGGGAAAACATTCAGATTTTTTTTTTTTTTTTTTTAAATGCAACTTTCTTCCAAGTTTGGCACTTAAATATACTTTACTGGATTATTTTGTGTTAAGTGAATGGGTTTTTAATTTTGAATCCATAAGTACAATATAAAGCTCTGCAGAGAATTTGAAATGTATTGTTTGTATTTGGGTAACAATTACACATCTTTTAGGAGCCTTGTTTCTTCCCCTTTCCTATCATCCTGAAGTCATTCTTTATATCGCAAAATTAGGGAAACTCCCACCTTCCTTTTGCATTTGGTTTTGTATTTGGGCTTGAAAGACATACTTAAATAAAACATTCCCACCAATAAAAAAATTCCTGTAGCAGTTAATATATGTGCTTTTAAGGTGTAATATCCAGGTGTACAATGCCAGTAGGCTGCAGAGACTGCATGGGTGGGTGTTGTGGTGGTTGCAGAGCTGTGAACCTTGCAATGTGTGTGTGGAGGGGTTGTTTTTGGGTTTTTCTTCCCACGACTGTGTTAAGATGCATTTTTGAAGCAGCTTCCAAGGAAGTCAGTTTTTATTCACAGGAAATCCCTGGACGACAACAATACGTTTGCCCCATTGCTTTGGTTTTTAAAAAGACCCCTCATTGAACAGAAGAGACTAGCAGGGAGCAGAGACTCCATTGTTGGGCTGAGCGAGACCTGCATGAGGAAGAGAGATGAGTAATGTACGAGTTGTGCGTGCAGGGCGGTATGGGGAAGAGCCCTCTGCAAGGGGAAGTGAGTATTGTAGCCTGCGTTAAGTTGCACAATTTAATGGCCACCTGCTCATGAGTGGCATAGTTGCAGGTAGTTTTTCTCTTAGGCAGAGGAGGGGTATGCAACAGATTCCCCCCCCACCCCCCTTCTGTCCGATTTTGAAGGCTAACAGTATGTCAAACTAGTAATTTTTACCTATTTTACTAATTGGATAAATTCTTCCAAGTAGTACTTAGTTAGGACAGCAGTCATGGTGACATACGTGACTTTCAAGATGCTTGGTGTCTGGGACGTCAGCTTGCTGGTGTAGCTGGAGATTACAATAAACTGCAAGTTTTGACACAGTCTTGCCCCTGCTAATACCGAAGGGTAGTAACATAAGAAACAACTAGTGAATGTAGAGTTAGCGTGGAGTTGGCTGTTCATGGGTAAGAGCTGAACATGAGCTAGAGGCAGAATGTACGGTGCTCGGAAGCCTACAGAAGAGGTCTAGAACTGTTGCTTCAAGAAAGCTGCATTAAATTTCCTTTGGTGCCCAAAGGTTAGAGTAGATGTGTGGCCATTTCTGCAATGCTGATGGAGACAAGATGAGAGTAGTAACGTACGCGGTGGGCTTTCTTGCAGCTGTCCTTGTTCCAGAACTCTCATTTCTGAGTCTGGGAGGGTGCAGCTAGAGGTCCTTCTCCTTGCTGCTAGGTTGTGGTTTCTGTGCAGACTGGTAGAGACACAGAAGCTACAGTTGTGTTGACTTGGGTCATGTTTCTTCTTCATCCTTCTCTGAAGGGGAGTTGGACTAACCTTGGGAGATGCCATCAATGTTTTTCAGTAAAGCATCACTTGATGATAATGTACTACTGTATTTTTTTAAATTTTTTTTTTTTTCCTGGAGGTTTACAGAGGCCACCTGTGGCAACGCAGGCTCTAAACCAAAGATTGCGTGTCTAGTATTTATTAGATGTACTGAGTTTAGTTTGGAGTTAGGCTCAAGAACACTCTTAACCTTGGTATCTTCTGATGAACGTCCTTCCTAGCTCAACCCACCACAATTTTCACTTGGAAGAGTTTAATTAGTAAGGTAATTGCAGGAAAAGGATATATATTTATATCAGCATTAACAGTTAACACCACTACTTGCACACTAAATAAATTTAATTTTCAGTAAACTATTCTTTTTTGATAATCTTTTACTAGGGTAACTTGCAGATAAGGATCTCGTACTCCAAAGTAATTTAATCAAATTCTTGTATAAAATGAATGAGCTTCCACTTAGTTTTTGGTGTAAATATTTATTAAATACTTTGTCTTTAACTTTTAGAGAAAATGCCATCCTACACCTCTAAATGGTGCTGGTATTATACAGACATTAAGTATGAAGTAACAGAAGCAGCAGCTGCTTAAAAATTGAAGTATGGCCTTCACTGGTGGCTCTTTAGTGCATGAAATATATTCATGGGTAAACAGTCCTGATCTTCATTCAGGAACTCAGGTACTGGAAAACTGTAACTATTTGTATTGTACCTGAATGACAGTGTCTCTGAAGAGGAAGAAGGTCTGTAGATAAAATAAACTAAGTAGCTAAAAACATAGTCTTCAAGACACGATTCCAGAAACCAAGTTTCACCTGAAAATAAAGTGGCCAAACTCTGCCGTTTTACTCTCTCTCTTAAGAGAGTATGATGTCTCACTGGGAGCTGTAAAATACTGTGTAAAAAGTATCTATTAGTACTGGAATTTGAAGCTGTCAGTCTCTTCCTTAAGGACTGGTAATTAGTATCTTCAGTGGTTGTAGGGTGGAAAAAGCTCATGTGTTTGCAGCTAATAAAAATCAGGTTCTCATTCTTTTTTAAAAATACTTGGGATAGCTCAAATCAGCAGTGTGAGAAACCTGTTATCTTTACCCCTAAGTACAGAGTGGTCTGTACTACCTATTTCGAATAAGCGAAGCAACATAAATCCATACAGAGAGAACATTTTGGGGATAAGGATGAATATACACAGCTAGAGCAAATTCAACATTGGAAACATCAACAGTATGAACTCCTGTGCTGTGTACAGCCTCTACTAAAGGTCTGACTTCAGAAAATGGCATATGAATAGGAAATCCAGAGACCTGGGAGAAAGAAAGAGGGAAAAAACCACATAAGGTAAGAAGAAAACGTAAACTTACTGAATAAGTACATAGTTTTAAAATATGTTTCACTATGCATGTAAATTTTTATTTTCTATTGCTAGCCTGAGCAGTAAAAAAAAAAAAACCAACCCATTTTGTATTTTAATGACACCTATTTCATATACTCCAGGTAAGATTGACATTTTTGCTCTTTAGTTTGGGTTCAAACTGAAGATGTTTAGAAATCCACTAGAATAAAGTCATATTATTAAACACATACAGCATAACAGCTTTTTTTCTGCCTCTTAACTGGTTTTAATTGTGTTCTGTCTGCACTGCCTGGGGATTTGAGGTGGCGAGTGTCTCCTGCCCATAATACACTTCAGGTCCACCAGGAACTGACACCTCAACGCATTCTGAAAATTGCTGCATTTGTGTACGGTATCGTTACCGTGTGTGTTTCACATGAGGAGCAGAAGGACCTGACCTTTAGAACATCCTGGAGGAGGAATGTATGAGTACAGTAGTGGCTGCAGTGAATACTTCAGTAAATTTTCTTCAAAGAGTGGAGCAAAGAGTAGACAACTGACGTGAAAGCACAGTGTCATGTGGGCTCCTGCACCTCTAAGGAGACTCGGTATAGCGCCACTCGGCACTAGGGCCGGGTTCTTGCTGACCAGACTTCAGAACTAATGCACCAGTCAACCCATACGCAGCCAGTGCTAGGAAACTGCGCTTGTATGGATGTATGGGAGGCAGTGCCTGCTGTGGTACAGCAATACAAGAACAGTGCAGCTACTTCCTCTTTACATTCTTTATGTTCAACAGAAAGTTATTATCTTCAAAATCTACAAATGATCTATTTTATTTCATCACTACTTCACTCTATAAATATTACATTGGTTTATCTTTGGTATAAAATCTCTTGTGGTTTTTGGTAGTAGAAGAAATAAACAGCCTGGGACACTCTTCTGTACCACAGAGTAGCTGTACCAAATCCTAGGGATTTAGATTCCTACTTCCATGCACAAGCCATGTATGTTCACAACCCTACCCTGTAATCTCCTAGCTGCTTTTGCAGCTCTGCCTGATGGTCATCTTCCACATCTTTGCCTTGGTTTTGTTCCAGCAGTGGCAAAAAGTTACGTAGGGCAGAGGTACAGTATCTGTTCCAGCGAGTTAGATGCCTTGGTCTCCATTCCATAATCTTATCTTTTAATATTTTTTCAATCCTGCAACAAAATGTACTGGTTATTATAAATCTAGTATTTACTAGTATTTACACCCAGTCTCCCTTGACACACTCGGTACAGATTACGGGGAACACAAATCACCTCTTTAAATTTACCGCTACCCAAAAGCTACAGAAAAGCAACACTAACACAGCTTTCTCGTGCCTGCATGTTGAGGAGCAGAATGGGAAGCCAGTGGCTTACAACTCTTCCGCATTTACACCCTTTCCTCTCCTCCCTCTACAGCATTTTGCTTATTAGGGAACTGAACAGCAATACTTGATCAGTTCTATCTGGTAATCTCAAGTAAAGAGAGAATTTTAAAAAGCCCTCTGAACTACAGCTTCTGATTTATTTTTTTTTCAGGCCATTCTCACTTCCTAGCATTCAGACCAGGTTTTTAGAACCTATGTATGAATACACTTGAAGAATGTAAGAAGATGCTCCACCTCTAGTGCTCAGCACTGATGGCATTTGTTTTGGAGATAGATTTACCTGCCCTGTAGTTCCAGCGCAGCAGCCTTGTCTGAATACTGATAAACCAATTCTTCAGGCTAGCAATAAATAAAAAGTTTAAATATTAAAAAGTGCAATCTCTTCTTGCTGTACAGCAATGTAACTTCAGGAGTTAACTGCCTTGATGGTATTATGCTAATATAAGCTATTTTTTAGCAGAGACATAATAAAAACATTAATGACACGTTTGTGTGTAATTCTGGTTTGTGGTTTGGTTTTTTTTTCTTTTCCCAGTAAACTTAACTGCTTATACCTTTGATAAACTGGAAAAAAATCCTGTTTGTTTACTAAGGAGTGTGTACAGCTTGAAATAATACCTAGCCTTTTTTTTTTTTTTTTTTTTTTTTTTTTTATAATACCAAGCTACTTCTTTGGATAGGTTTGTCTTATTTTCTTCACTGTTGTCCTGAGATCTTACATAGGTCTTTAGAAGATAACAGATGCCCGTTCATTCCATGTAAAACCAAATAATTTGCTGTATTCCTGCTTTCATTTTCTAAGGAGTGCCTGGGAAAATCTTTTAAAAATCCAGTGCTATTACACAAATATATTTAACCACAGAAGTCCGAAGAACTTAGTCTCTTTTACGTTATACTCAGTCTGTGAGCTCTCAGCCCCTTAAATGAAGTTGGTAATAGACACAGTAATACCTGAACACTGCAGAGACCAGGGTAGGGCAAGCTTCTTGAAAAGAAAGACTTCCAAAGTTTTGGTTTGCTGATATCAAAATTTATCCTTGCTGGGGAATCATATTCTTGAATATTAAACCAAATCTACAAGAAAGCAAGTTTGTTTTAAACTTCCAGCATGTAATCTCAGCTATGGAACACATTCTGCTTACATGGCAAGAAAATACTACATAACCTTCTCCTCCTCTAGCAATTACCAGTGTAAGCCCATATAAACCAAGGCAATCTTGTCTAGTCACAGCAGGTGTGCAACTTTTGCATTCTTGCATCAAACGGGATGGTGCTGGTCTGTTTTGTGCTTCTGAGTGTGGACTGACACCAGCGTATGAACAGAAGTACTGTTTGCAGATGGCAACTCTTCCTGCTGAATCTGTGTTTTCTCCAGTATTTTGTTTTCAACACCTGTTCTACTGTGCACCATGGCAGTTTTTACACTTCCAGAAACTTTCTGCACCATCACTTCAGCACCACGTGGTGTTGAGTTACCGTATACTCCAAAGTTTCTTCTGCTGTCCTGAGCTGCATTTCCACCCCTCTGGTTGCTACACAAGAAGTCTTTTCTGAATTCTGATTAAATTCTTCCAACAGCCCAGTGCAGCTGTGAGTGTGATGCCTGGTAGCCTACTGCACCCCAGCACCATTGCTGTTTCAAGCTTATGATGCAGAATATAAGTAGATATTGCAGACACACACAGCTCGTATCTTTTGTCATCAAGGGGAATCCCTGTCTTGGATTCCATTTCTTTATAACCATTCACTTTGGTCTGTGTTTGAGCCTAGTCTGAAACACACAAGCATTGTAGGCTTCTTGTTCAAAACAACCTTTAAATAATGACTGCTAAGGCTGTAAAATGTACCAACAATTACTGTGTAAATGTACTAATTAATATGTAACCTTTGTAACTGACATGGCATGGCTTTTTCTTCCCCTGTTGGATATGAAGTGGTACGGCTCTGCGGGCGGCACACCTGCCCAGACTCACATGTACACTGCAATTAGTTGCCTTGAAAGATGTTGTTCAGCTCTCTAGTTCAAGGTTAGCTGATCAGGTTGTCAGTGCTGAAGTCCTTAGTTGTTTATTCCAGCAACTAACAATTAAGTTACATTTTTCTTAACTGTAGGTTTAGTACTACTTCAAAAAAAAAAAAAACCCAAGCCAATTCAACCACTCCCCAGAACACTTCAAATGAAAGACAGAACTGACACTTTAAAAATATGCTTTAGAATATTAAATTATCATCTGAAGTCTTGTGTTTAGAATAGAAGATTAAAAAAAACAAGCCAGAACTCATAATGCATGACAGTTCAAATGACTTCACCAGGTATGTTTTCAATACAGAAAATAAAAGCAAATGTTTGCTATATTTTGGTGCACAACGGAAGCCTGACTCACTGTTTCCATATAGTGGTTCCAAAAAGCTGAGGAGCAAACTTATAAATGCAGCTTCCACTTTTCACTCAAATAAATCCTAGGGTTCTTTTCTTAAACTCACCTTCCTTTTACTCAGTTTCAGACTTTCACACATCTCTCTCCCTCGCTATGGTGTCCCCAGAAGCTGCGCGGGTTGGCTTCCAGCCAAGTCAGGGAATGCTGCTGGCAGGAAACTGCCCAGAGTTTGTCCCTCCGGACACAGACTCAGCTCTGCTCCATGCTGTGGCCTTTGGTTCACCTGCCCTGAGCTGCACAGCTCTTACGATGTCTTCTCTCTCCTCTCCTCTCCCCCACTGCTACCTCTCTGAGGGTTTCCAGCCACACAATAAATAATATATTGTGAACAGACACTAGTACTGCTTGTATTTTATAGCAAATAAACAGAAGGACCTGATGCCAGGCAGAAAATCAATACAGGTTTTCTGCCTTGTAGTTCCAGCTCTGTGCTTTGCACACTGGATCATTCAGGGCTGTGCCTGCCATTACGTATGCAATTCAAGTGACTCCTTCCAATAGACTTTATTTTTAACTTTTCAGTTATATTTCACCTGCAAACTATTAGCTTTGCTGAATTACTGATCCTCAGCTAAGCAGTGGTAAACTGAACATATTCTTACGCCATCCAAGTTGGAAAACATGTAAGTAAGTAAAATCCAGTAACAAAAATATATGAATGGATGTCATGATCCACTTAAAGGCTGATTAAAAAAAAAAAAATCTTTCTTATTTTAAGTACTTGAAGTAGCTGGAAAACCTACTTAAGATTTAATAAAATCACTAATAACATGACACCATAAATATAGTTACACTGATGAACAAATGATGCAGAAGGTCAAGAAAAATATCAAGTTATCAGCTCTTCCGTGTATAGAAATGACAAGACTTACGTTATCACAGCTGATCAGACAGCACACATTTTGTAAGGGGCAGAAAGTATCATACTGTCCGTAAAAACATCCAGTACTGGGATTCCAAATTACATACTGACTTTGTTCCAAAGTTAATACATATGCAGTCGGTCCCTAGGAAGAAAAAAATGCAAGAAAGATGTTTTAACACTGGCTACAAAGACAGTGGAGTTTGTACTGTTTCAAATATTAAATTTTTAATATTGAGATTAATAGTATTTTTTTTTTTGCAAACTGGTTGGACTAATTTAGAGGTTCATTACAATTAAACCAATTAACACTTACATAATAATAAGTGGTGTCTGTCTCTTAGGTGTCTGAGAAATGTTAGACACACATAGCCTCAAGCCGTTCTTAAAATGCAGCTTCTGAAAACCATCTTAGTTCATCTAAGAACTGATGTGAAATTCCACATACAGGAATGTTTAACGTATGCCACTTCAACATCAGCTTGTCCTACCTGGCCACTGCCACAACTCTCATCCACGGACAATCTCCAAGTTGAAGGACTGCTGCCTAGGCAGCACACTTTGTGTCTCATCCATCAGCCTTCCCTCAGGCACATAGGAATTTCCCAGCAATCTTTTTATATTCTCTATTGAGAACCCTTAAAATGCTCTTCTATTTTCCTGTTAACTCTCATATTTTCCAGGTACCTTGAAATACTCGGAATAATCCCCCTCGTTACAGCATACCTAAACTGAATGCTTTATTAAGGTCTACCCATTTCCATCAGATTTGGAGTGGAAGGAATGTACCTGAGTACCTGTTCCTGCTGTGCGGTATCTGAGAATGTGCTGAAGAAACTAGTCTTTACCAAAATCCTGTTTGGCACAACTTTCACACGTGCTTGGTATTTTGAGATACTAATGGTGGAAATTTGCATTACAAACAGCCTTACCGTCTCTTTGAAAAGAGCAGTATTGGTTACTTGGAAATCTGAGTGATTCCCTGAGCACAAATGCATCTCCTAATGGGCAAGAGAATCTAAATGTTTTAGTTCTTAGCAAGTCCAAGAAACAATTCTATCCATTGGTGGGAACCAAAGACTTCAGAGAATGAAAGTTAATATTCAGACCAAATGAAAAAATCTTCTTACCTCAGGAATAGCATTTCCAATGATAAGCCAGGCTTTTTTCCCCATACCAAGAAAGTAATTACACAACAGCACTGCATGTTCTTCCTCATCTCCCGCCAGAAGATAAAGAAATTGCTAATTGAGATTTAAAAAAAGTCTTTATATGCAGTTATCAACTGTATTTTCAACTTATAACATTTAATATTTCTTAACACTTCTGAAGCAATAGAGTCCTCTCAGATATTTGTAACTGATCTTTACTGTTTATTAGGCACTGCTTCAATATCCAGGAGGACAAAGAGTGAATGCTGCGAAAATCCATAATTCAGAGCTGAGATTTTACCACAAGAACCAAGGTCTTTGTCTTTTGAGTTATTTCTGAATTTTGCAGAGAAGTTCTGAGATGGTAAAAACATCGTCTATGATTAAAGTAATATCTGCTGTTATTCTATAGGTGACAGGATTTATTTGTATGTAACAGAGAAGGCTAAATATCCCATTATTGCTGACATTACATGCAATGTTTTTCTGTAGTTTCTTGGAACTGCGATGATCAATTTTTAGTCTCGTTTTAAAGTTAGCATCATTTCACTTGTGCATGAGTAATCATTTTGGATAGTTTTATAACTGAAAAAAAAACCAGGAAAAGCTTAAAGCCCTAAGCATTCTTAGGGTCGATCAATGGCAACCTACCAAAGATAAAAATTCTGGCTCATATCAGGATAAGCAATTTTTCTCAAGCTTTGGTCCTCCTTGAAATAAATGGCTTATAAAGAAGAACACTCCTCACAATAACAGAATCACAGAATAATTTAGGCCTGAAGTGACCTCAAGAGCTAATTTAGCACAATCTCACCCCGAAAGCAGAGGCTGCTAAGATGTTACATCACATTCAAGAGGATAAAGAACTTCTGTTTAATGCATTACTTACGTCTGAGGTACTCCATAAATCACAAATTCCAGCAAATGACACACTGTCCGGCAAAAAAGGAATCAAAGCAACGTATCGAGCCACTAATTCCTGCAAGAAAACAAAATAGAACAAACCACCCCTGCAATTCATGACACAGGTATCTAACAGTAGTAGTATTATTCCAGATGTGAAGCATAGTGCTGTTTCCACAGGCATCAATGACAAAACACCGACTAACCTCATCACAGTACCAGCAAGCTCATTTTAGAACTTCTATCACAGACCAATATGAGCTACTCCCATGGAAGTCTGGCATAATTCTTTGCCTTTTAAAGGACAATATTGATTAAGATATCAATTTTTTCCAGAAAAGACAAACATCCTTTTCCAGTATCATTATGGACAGACTTACTGTGTATCACACATAGTCATTACTACTTTACTTTGTATATTGAGTTTTTCTAGCTACTCAGCAAACATGACAATGTGACGTGCCTATGTGTACCTGCATGTGCAGGCGTGAACACGCACGTACCTGAGAAACTTCACTGTCTTTTCTAAGTACTTACTGCTGCTGTTTGAGAACTATTTGAGACGTCATCAAGAAGCTCCTGTGGTGGATTCAGAGGTTTGATATATCTGGTAATAAAAACTGTTTTCCCACTGAGGTCAATTACAGTCGTTAGGCACTGGCGGCTTGGAAACTTCGATGTACATTCAGCTTCGTACTTCTCTGCTGCCTGCAGCAATTTCTCATCTTCTTGGGTATCAAACTTCAAAAGACAGTAGAATTTATATAAAAATAGTTTTATTTTCAATTTGGGCTAAAGTCTTTACTATGTTTGGCTTTATTTCACCATCTACAGGAGTATAAAAGGAGTGTAAAATTCTTTCCTAATAGCATTTTGAACTTTTGTTGTAGTATATACTTTGGCTCACAGACATTTAAGAAAGGTCAAAGTAATGGAAAATTAGGCAATCTTAATTTACCTATGAATGCACGTAATAACCTGCACCTATAGCTGGCTTTACTAAAGCACCAATAATGTAGTGAAAGTTACAGCCAAGTAAAACTGCAGGGATGAGTACGTAAAACCACATATTAATTCAAAGGTAAACCCTTATAGCTAGGTAGTAATCTTACACGCTGTTCACATCACACTCCATTAAAACCACAATTGAGGTTATGCACAAAATCCCACTAATTTTTATATAAACAATACTACGACAATCCTGTGCAATGCCAAAATATTTGCAGAGAAGGTCCAAGTAATTTTTAGTAAATCCTTGTAATTCAGACCTGTCTAAAATTTTAATGCTTTTAGATGAGCTTTTCCAGAAGCAAATCTAGGACTCAAAAGCACACATTAATTATATAACAATGACAATTATTTGCTCATATGTCACCTAAGATGTCAACTTTTAAAGGTCTTACGATCAGTCAAAATAGTTTTTTACGTCTACTTATAATCCCTTGTATATTTCCAGTGGTGCTGAGAATTAAAGCTCATCCTTCATAATATTTTTATTCCGATTTGTCATTTGTTACCATTCTCAAACTAACCAGAGGTGGAACAGCTGGCCAGGGCCCTGCAGCCAGACCTCCAAGTCAGCAGAGAAGGCACACAGTGGTGATTCTTCTCAACCATAATTAACAGCCAAAATATACAGCCTCTGGCACTCTGTCAATTTTAAGGTAGTGATTCACTGCAAATATTACTGACAAGTAAACAACTACTATGTCAGAGCCAAGTAACGCAAAGTGCAAAAAGACTGCTGAATGGCACAAACGCAAGCTAAATCTTAAACAGGGAACAACAGGAATCTCTCAACTGATTTAATTTATTAATATTGTACCTTCTTAAGCATTTCATTCATCTACATAGAGATTCAGGAAGGACAGCAAGAAAGAGAGAAAAAAGCAGTAAAGAAACAAAAAAGGTAATAAAATTAAACTAAAATTAAGCTTAGCATCCTGTAAAAGTACACAAGTATTTCAAATTACTTAACTACAGAAGGAATTGCTAGGAATAGGAATGAAGGACAGCAAAAATACTCAGTTAGTTTTTGTCACTTTATGCCAAATGCTTTCTATAAGTATATCATCTGCTACATTTGAGGAGTTGCAGCACAGGATTATTACTTTTTCAGTTGTGGTTAGAATACACACGTCACTTCAGCAGTGTTTTTAGGTACAGATTTCATTACATACACACCACCTAAAATAGAAGAGTTTCTTAATGAATTTGGTCCTGGTTTACTTAAGTTTCCTCTAACATTAAATTATATTTTATTGTTTTCTATTTATAGTGCTTTGAAAAAAATAGATTATTTGAAAATCCTGTACAATGTTTGCTAAAGAAATAATTTGGTTTGGCTTAGTATCCAAGGTAAACAAGTCATCTGCTGCTAAGTAAAATTTTTATAAGATTTAGAAATATTTCTAATGCAAGGACTGAACAAAAATCTGGCAAACATCCTAATGATTTATGAATCACAATTGTTTTTTCCATTGTTCTTAAAATTTTAGAAACAGATCTTCTGTACCAATAGTTTTCTTACCTCAGCAATTTCCCTTATTCCCAGTTTTACTTTCAATGCACGTCAGGGACAATGCATATTTTTTGTACAGTTTGGCTTTCATGGAATCACAGAACAGCCCAGGCCGGAAGGGACCTCGAAAGACCATCTGGCCTGACCTTTTGTGGGACAGGGAGCCTAGACGAGATTATCTAGCGCTCTGTCCAACTGCATCTTGAAAACCTCCAGTGACAGGGACTCTACCATGTCTACCACTCGGGAGATTGTTCAAGTGAATGATTGTTCTCAGTGTAAAAAAATTCTTTCTTATAGTGAGATAAAACCTCTCCTGGTGCAACTTGTACCCACTGCCTCTTGTCTTCTTGGTATGGCTCCTTGTGAGGAGAAGGTTTGACATGTAGTACGCCTTGCTACTTAGAACAGAACTCATTTCCTGCGTTACAATTTACTGTGCTATGATTCTTTGCTGCATCTTCAGAATGAAAGGAACTTCAGACTCTTTCTCATTCTTTATGTCTTGAGTTTTGGCAAGGGGCAGTTAGCTCCTACCATCATATTTGAAAGTAAAGAGAATTTACGTCAGAAAGATCTATGACTAATAAAATATACTGGTTTTTCCCTCTGAAGTGTTCAAATAAATTCTAAATATAGCTACCAAACAGCACCATTTTACTAAGCACTAATAAAATACTTAACTTTTTGGTAACTAAGCATCAAATTTCATCTATGCAAGAACATTTGCTCATTATTTAAAGAGGTCGAGATTCACAATGTATAGTCCATAATATTTTACAATAAACTCGCCCCTTATTTGAATTTCTGACTTTTCTTTTGAAACAGTACTGGAGACAAGTCTTCCTATAAACCGAGATCTGTTTCGTTACTTTTCATACATTTTTTTCCCAGCAACTAATTATTGAATGTGAAGATTAAGACTATGAAACTCTTGAATAAGGTCTCATCTATTAAAGGTGCTTCAAGACTGTTAAGTTTATATTTATGGTTTCGAGTCCTAGTAATAATCTTATCATTCAAACTAATTAACCTTAAAAGATATCCATGAATGCGCTTTATTAATTTTCTTTATTTTCAACAGTACTAAACTGTAACAATTCCGACAGTCTTGCATCAGAGCAGGAAAACATAGGATTGGATAGTTTCCAAGACTATAATTTAACAGGAAAAAGACTTTTTATAATGTATCATACAATTTTACATGCATTCTGAAAAAGAAATTACATAATGACAGACCATTCTCTCTAGTTCATGTTTGTCCCTAAGTAGCACTGAATTAAAAAAAAAAGAAACTGCTGCTGTTTCTGCAGGCAAAACACACATCCTTGCTAAATGGATCTCAAAATCATTGTATAATCTTACATAAAATAGTAAGTGGTGTATGCATTTTAACCATATATTGTTGTTAGTGTAAGGTACTTCTGGTTTAGTAAAATAACTGAAAAAAAATAACAGCTGCTGTTCAGAAATAATTATCTTCAAGATCTGGAGGCATGCATGAAGCCATAAATAATAAATGCTGTATTTGAAGAGTATAAACACAGAAGCAAGAAAATACTGTGTTTGCACCTGCCACTTCCTTTCATCCACTGTTCACAAATACTCACGTGAATACTTTATTGTTTACAGAAGTAAATAGGAAAATCATACGCTCACAGACAATGAGTGCAAATTTGCTTTCTATTAACAATGGAACTAGACACCTGGTGAAAGTTATTTCTCATGCATTAAGAGTCCATCTAACGTAATAGTGCATCCAATTAAATTCAACTGAGCTAAAAATTTTGAAATAGAACACTGAGAATTTGTATTAATGTCCTTCTGTACTTGTGTTCATGCCCTTTGGTACACCATGCGTGCCTGTTTACTACGCGTGCATCTCAAGAAATGCACCAGTGGAAACACAAAGCAAGAACATGTTGAATTACTGATTAGTTACCTTCTCTCTGATGGACTCTCCAGGAACAAGCTGTGGTTCAATGGTGATAAACAGTGTTATATATGAGCCCTCACTCAGATTTCGCACAGAATCATAACCTCTCTCAATTCCCAGGTTCTTTTCTTTGCTGTAGCCAAGGAGGACTGGAGGAATATTTACCTTAAACGTACCATCAATCTACAACATACACAGAGAAGTACTTTTAATTAGAAGTAAAAACGTAAAACTTCCTTAAATACATTTGCTACTTGTATTCAAGTATTTATTCCTTTGATTTCTTTACTACTTTGAATTACAAAACAATAAAATGAGAGAATATGACATATATACTGATTAACTGTGGGGAAAACATGAGACATGTAATTGTTAAATGTATTAATTACAACTGGATTTCAGTCTCTCTTGCATATTATGGGCATTGATATTTAATATAATGGAAATCACAGAATCATAGAAAGGTTTGGGTTGGAAGGGACATTTAAAGGTCATCTAGTCCAACCCTCCCGCAAGGAGCAGGAACATCTCCAACCACATCAGGTTGCTCAGAGCCCCGTCCAACCTGGCCTTCAAAGTTTCCAGGGATGGTGCATCTACCACCTCTCTGCGCAACCTGTTCCAGTACCTCACCACCCTCAGTGTAAAAAATGTCTTCCTTATATCCAGCCTAAATCTACCTCCTTCTAGTTTAAAACCATTACCCCTTGTCCTATTGCAACAGGCCCTGCTAAAAAATTTCTTCCCATCTTCCTTATAATCCCCCTTTAGGTACTGGAAGGCTGCTATAAGGTCTCCCCGGAGCCTTCTGTTCTCCAGGCTGAAGAACCCCAATTCTCTCAGCCTGTCCTCACAGGAGAGGTGCTCCAGCCCTCTGATCATCTTCATGGCCCCCCTCTGGACTCACTCCAAAAGGTCCATGTCCTTCTTACGCTGGGGGCTCCAAAGCTGGACACAGTGCTCCAGGTGGGTACCCCAGAGAGCAGAGTAGAGGGGCCTGCTGGCCACACTTGTTTGCTGCAGCCCAAGATGCAGTTGGCCTTCTGAGCTGCAAGCACACACTGGCGGCTCATGTCCAGCTTCTAATCCACCAGTACCCCCAAATCCTTCTCCTCCGGACATGTATCATACACACTAGTTCTTAGAGAAAGAAAGAGTGCCAGCCTTTCACTATTTTCCTTTCAAACAGCCATCTCCTTGTGGCACCATTTATCCAGAAAAATGACAAAATGGCAAAATATACGTTGCAGGATGATGTTTCTGAAGGCAGTATCACGCCTTTGCCTATGTTTGTGTGATGTAAGAATGATGCTCCAGCATCTCACAGATGGATACCTTCCATGCAGAAGCTGCTGATGCTTCTTGGGTGCAAATGAAAATGGGCCAATTCAGCCAGCTTCCCCATGGAGGAGTGCTCCGATAGACTCACCAGCCCTTTGCACCTCCCTCTGCCACCGTAAGTAGAAGATAAGGCCTTTCTGAAAGATCGTGTCAGATGAGATGGCATGCCCCACACTTTCTTGGGTAAGTCTCAACAGTGGAAGCATATAGCTTTAAGAGAAAGGGAGGAAGGTTAACCTCCTGATTTGGGCAGAATTCTGATGATCGTCATCAGGAAGGACATCTTCAGTGGATGTGGAAGATGAACAGATGACTCACTGGGTTGGCCCATCAAACATTTAAGAAGAAAAATAAGTTTTGATGAGGAGAAGACTCTAAATAAATCACTCGGAATTTCTGCTGCAGTATAGTAGAACAGAATGAAGAAATGCTTCATTTGCTACTGAAATTTAATTGCTAGGTGCACCTTGGTATAACCGCTGGACTGATCAGGCTTTTTCAAATTCAGTAAGAAATCCTGTTCAAACAAAAATAATCTCTAAAGCTGGGAAGATGTATGCAGGCACTCACATGGTGCTTAGGGAATCACAGACCACCGCAGCTCCTCAGAGAGTCAGGAGTGCATCTGACTGGAATCCTGGAGCTACTCTGGTTCTACACAGAAAGACTGATACACTGACAAGAAGTATGAAGAACAGAGGTTGACATCAGTATTGGTAATCCTTGAAGATGGATTATAGGCTGTGTCCTTCACTACGTATTGGTAAGAAGTCTGTTACGATGTCTAAGTCTGTCCCTTAAGTCCCTCAGGACTGTGAGCAGACACACTTCTCAGCTGAATTTCACACATTCACTATGGAACATTTCCCTAAAAAGAGGAAGAGATCTTGCTCTTTCTTGTTTGTTGACCTATTACAACGGTGCTCACATTATGTGGCATTGCCTGCACAGGACAGCCAAAGACTCATGAAGAGAAGGCTAGAACTTCTTACTACTTACGTCTTCTCTGAAGTCAATGAAAGCTCCATTCTATAGGGCACCACAACCCTCACACACCTAAATTCATTGATGAGCCTCCCAAGTTGAAGATAGCATATTACTAATGAGCTAGCAGAAGCAAGTGGACTAGCACTGGTTAGACATACACTGTCCAAAATTTCTCAGCAATGAAAAGAATCCCATGCTTTCTTGAACCCCATGACAAGTATGTTCTGTTACGCCTTGCAAACGGAGAGCCCAAGAAAACCACTTTGAACTCCAAGCATTGCACTTAAATTAAAGGAGAAGCCTACAGACTTATCCTCCACTCAAAGAATCCAGGAGGCTCACAGTATGTCTTGAAGTCCTTAAGGTTCTGAGAAGTGCCCTGTATAACCGGAGAAGAGCCAATCAATGTGTCATGAAGTATGCAACTGATCTCAGTTTCTTAGTTCATGAAGATTCTGAGACTTTTGTGATATGATGACTTAATCTACACATAAAAGTAACTGATCTGCAGAAAAAGAGTCCTACAGCAAGAATACATTATGACAGGACTACTGATGTGAAAAATTAACTTATTTAACCTAAGTTCAGGCTGGGTGCCTGGACAAAAAAATGCCTTTCCCCTACAACAACTGCATGTTTTACTATCGCTCCCCGTCAGGAACTGCTGATATCTCCTGAAGAAAGGTTGTCTTGAAAAGTTCTAAAAATGGAGGAAAAAAGGGATTTTGTGGTTCATGAAAAGTGTGAAAAAAGAAGAGTTAGGTCAAGTTTCCTATCACCTGTCTAGGTGATACTCCTACTCCTAGTTCACCTATCTAGGCTGGGCAATACCAAAGATCTCAAAAGCAACTGACAAAACCATCTAAAGAATTTGCACTTTTAACCTTATTAGTGAAGGAAGCCAGGCTGCACTGTCAGTGCAGAAGTACATTTGTCTATCTCTTCTCCCTTCGAAACGTTGAATTCACTGACAAGTATTCACCAATTTGACAAAAAACAGTAGTTTCAAAGACATTTTCAAACAATTCCATAAAAATAAATTAACAGGTACAGAGAAAATAATTAAGTCTGATACTCCATTACCAGTCCCTTTCCATTCTCCAGTTTTACCTTTTAAGAGATTTACTAAAGGTTACTGGTACTTACCCTTGCTTGAAAATATATGGTAGTAAATGGAATCTTAACACATCCCAACCAGCGTCTCTCAACACGAGTGCGGATTCCACTTCCTCTTTCATGATCATCCTATTAAAAAGTTGCCCAACATAAAACTCTGTAAGACAGCTTCATTTCCTTTAGTTCAATCAACAATTTTATCAAGGCACTAATAAAAATTCTGTATTGTTTTAATAATTTACTATAAATGGAAATTCAGTTACTAGTATGGCAATGATTATTCTGCATGCCAGATGCTGAACAAATAAAAGAACGTCATGGTCCATGATACAACGTGCTCGCCCCCTTCAGGGTTCAACTCCTTTATAACCTGTGATGGAGAACTCAAAAATCTGACAAGGAGTCCACAAGAGTCTTCTCAGACAAGGTAAATTAAGCTATGGTCTCCTAATGAAATATTTTGCTAGTATTTAAAAAACCTTTCTGAAGGTAAAATAGTATGACAATCTAACTAAACCCTGTGGAATGGAAGCATTGCTTCTCATGTGTAGTGCCTATCAGGGATTTCCAAATCTTGTATGACCAGCCTGCATCTTATTTAAACTAAAATTTCTCTAAAAGCTAGAGCGATATCTGAGTTTCAAGTCTGTATCTTTCTTCCTTCTGCTGCATCAAATTCCATTTCAGTTTTGAGGACAGAGTTCTGTTCCCAGTGAAATGTGTGCATTATTTATTTTTAGGATATATTTTCAAGAATGTTGAGTGCTGCTGTTTTTGTGCATGCTGAATTGACTGGGAAAGCTTTCACTGGTTTCAACAGGGGAAGGAGTTACAGCAACACTGAGAGCTTACAAAAATTTCTTGTTACTAGTAGTTGCAATCTTTATCTCAATTCCAAAAAAATAATATACACAACCATTTTTTTTTTTTTTCACCAAACAGATTGTAAAACAGGATGAGACAGAGCATAAGACAGTTAATAAAAAATGCAGGAACTGGAATCATTCATCTGGAATTTAGTTAAAATCCTGATTAAGCTGAAGAAGAAGAGAACTCAGATTATGGTTCATATGTTGCCTCTCAATTTTATTATCTCCAATTTCATTAAGTATCAGTAAAATAAATTACATACACATGTTCAACTCTAGCAGCGGATTATATAGTACAAGCTTAACTTGTACAAAGTTTAACACTGTAAAGACTGCAACCTTTAACAATCTTGGAGCATTGACTAGATATAAAAGCATAAAGAATGACAAAATAAAGAAAAAAGAGGCACAGGCAGGTGAAAGCTATTACACTGAGAAGTTTTATTCTATCAGCTTCAAAAAGCTCATAATATTCTCTAATGTACACTGTCCTTCAACTATGAACTTACCTCTACAGCATCATGAAGTACTTCATCAAAAATATTAATGAAGACTTCATCCTTCACTGACTGCAAACTGTGGGTGCTGTAGT
>JAAGAY010137317.1:0-11870 GCA_011801015.1 Ardeotis arabs
TCTGCTACCAATTGGCTCAGCCTTGGCCAGCAGCGCATCCGCCCTAGGCCCAGCTGAGTCCACTGAACAAAGGGGAGCAACTTCTAGCAGTTTCCTACAGAAGCTTCCACCTTAGGCCCCCCTTCACTAAACAAAACCAGAACACCAGGTCACCCTGTAAACATTCCTGTTGGCAAAAGCATTTTAAATATCCTCTGGGTTCAGTTGCAGTAGAGCAGAAATTTTGTCTCTATCAATTTCAGTTATAAAGAATGAAAATCACAATGAGTTGCAGGTAAGATCCTTTGCAATGGAGCACAGAAGACTGTAGCTGCTGCATCAAAGCTTGCATTTGAATTTGAACTTACTCAAAATTCTGGGCTGCTCTAAACCAGTGGGTTTATCGGTACTATCCCTAATTTCATATCTTTGTAGATGATAGACAGACAGTTCACATTTTGTACTGGTAAGGTAATTTAAACAATAGAACTTGGAAACGTAGTAGGTAAAATATGTGTAGTTCACTTACTAGGCAGGAAAATACATCCTAGCAAGACTGGGCTTCTGTCTCTTTTGAAGTCTAGGAATCTAGGCTTTGACCATTGTGATGAAGAAAATTTCCTCATCCTGCATCCTACTCAAGTCATACTGAGGTCTAGATCTGTAGATGATTTTGGATGGAATTACACAGAATAACAGAATAATTGATGTTGGAAGTGATCTCTGGACATTATCTAGTCCATTGCCCCTGCTCAAACAGGGCCACCTAGAGGCAGTTGCCTATCCAGTTGGATTTTTAACATCTCCGAGGATGGAGACTCTACAACTTTTCTGGGCAACCTGTGTCAGTGCTCAGTCACCCTTACAGTAGAAAAAGTGTTTCTTGATGTTCAGATGGGATCTCCTGTGTTTCAGTTTGTGCCCATTGCCTCTGGTCCTCTTACCAGGCACCACTCAAAAGACCCTGGCTCCATCTTCTTTACAACCTCCTTTCTGGTAATTTTACACATTCATGAGATTCCCTCTCTGAGCCTTCTCTTCTCCAGGTTGAACAGTCCCAGCTCTCTCAGCCTTTCCACATAAGAGAGATGCTCCAGACCCTTCCTCATCCTTGCAGTCCTTTGTTGAACTCTCTCCAGTATGTCCAGCCCGTGGAGGTCCCTCTGAATGGCAGCACAACCCTGTGACGTATCAGAGGATGAATCCAGGATGAATCCAGCCTCCTCAATAAAAAAGAGGGAGACTGCTTGAGGTTTCTGTGGAATGTAAGATTCACCAAATCTAGAGCCAAAATTGAAATTATATTTGAAGATAGCCTAGAAGTGAAGAAAAAAAAAAAAGCCACAAAACATTACAAATCATAAAAATGTAAAAAGTTCAAACTGTCAAAACCAGAGATAACTGGTAACTCTTTGCTTAATGTTCTAGATTTTGACAGGTCAAAGCACTGTTATTTTACAGTTTTGCAGCAATGGATGAATTAAATAAGTGTAATCAGATGCATTGTTTCTGCTTGTTATACATATGATTTTATAGTCTTGACACTGCAAAGAACATCTTTGTGGTGATACCAGATTCTAATGCTTGCCTTTTAAATTTTTGACCTCTAGCAGTGAGATACAAACAGCCATTGCCTGCATCACAGACTTGTGGTACAGTATCTTCCAGAAAAAAACTATGTATTAGCAGGGGTGGTGGCAGCAGTGGTGGTGGTGGTAATGCTGTCCGTAGTGAGGCCATGATGCTACATCAGTTTGAAAACATGCAGGAAAACTGGCCTGTTTGCATGGGAAGTAAACTGAAGTGACAATTTAAAAAAAAATAATTTGAAATGTGCTGATACTTGGCTAGGATGTGAATTCTGAGTGGCTTCTGATGTCCCATAGCCAGACCTCAGCAACAGCATGATCTGTCATTCTACAGGGAGCAGCACCCCTACACTCAGCACACGGTAGCCTCTGGCATCATTTTTTAAATGATATCTTGCTAAAAAAGATTGTAAAGATCTCTGTTAAAGCAAATTGAAAAAATGTAAGTGTACAGTCAACTTTGTATGCTGTCAAAAGAATTACTGATGGTAATTGCATTTGTGAAGTTTAATACTAATAGTCAATATCTGGTTCTTATACTGCATTTTTTTTTAACAGAAGGTAAGATTTTTATGTAGCTTTCTGATTCCAGCAACTGGTTTAATCATATTATGACTAGATTTGGAAAAATTACCATTTGCCATCTAATTAGGGTACATACAGAGAACACACTGTAGCCCTCAGTACTAGGACGGAGGCAAGGACTAGGCCAAGATACAATGTACAAAGAGAAAAGGAACGTAGCCTTCTTCTTCCTCCTCCTCATCTCCCTCCCTGAAGGTACAGAAAGACCTTTCCCTTCCTCTAGCTGCTACAATAAGAGCAACGACTCCATGGAGAGGATGTGGTCATAGATCCATATTGTTAGAAATGAAAAGGAGCAACGAGTACCAGCAGGACGGTTTTCTTACTCTTATTGATGTGCACACCTAAACATAGCAATAAGAAAGACAAGAAGTACAAGACTGAAAGAGAAGGCATAACCATCTGTTGAACTGATATCCAAAAATCCCACATTGGAACTAGTGTGAGATGTAGCCTGTTTCTACGGTTCATTACCATTCATAATTTGGGCCAATGAAAATGTTATTTTCCCAATATTTTGTATTTTTCTCCTATATGTTTGCAACCATATGATTTGTAATTTGTAATGTTTGTAATTTCATATCTATAAAGTGGCCCAAAATCTTTTTTCTTGTCCCTAGCCACTCTATTTTGGAACAGCCAACAGAAAGCCAGCAACAACAACAACAAAACAAATGAATAATTTTGGATCTAAGATCTGTTTGCTTTGAAAAAAGATCAGTATGTTGTTGCATCAAAATGTTGCCAGATCAGCTGTCTTTCTGCTTTCCAAGAGAGATCATTCTGAATTAGGAGGCTTGCAAAACAGATCAAAGGGAAGAACTTTGTCCAGACTACTTCTATTGTGGGTTCAATTGGCAATTACAGTTCTGGTCTAAAACCATGTGAACTGCACCCTTTCTTTTTTGTATCTCGTTTAATCAGGTCTTCTGATTGCTCACTGCCTATCTGAGATCAAAAATGTCATTGATAAATCCAGAGGAACAAGACAGTGAGTCACACATCCTATAGTTCATCTTAGGTAAAGGCAAAAGGGGCACTAAACAACACAGTAAAATATGGTTTAATGATTGACATCACTGCCACTTTGGATTGTTCCTAAATAATCTAATTTGATTTACAATAATTCAATGTAAATATCATTCATTTCTCAATGGATTAGTTTAGCATTAAATATATGGCATGGGGAGGGTTATTTTAATTCAGTAAGCTCATGTTTGTGCAGCAACAAAAGAAGAAAATGTGCCTGAAACTGAGAGGCAGGAATGTCCTGGTGGAGCTCTTAGCTTCCCGCTGCAGGCCAGATGGAAGGAGTGATTGCCATCTTCTGGTCTCCAGTGGGTCCCAGGTTGGGGTGTTTCGGAGATCCTCCCTCCAGCTCAAGACTAAATTTTCTTGAATCTCTGGGAGGTAATGCTTTCTGATTTCGAACACACCAAATTACCTTGCTGTCCTGGTTTCAGCACGGATAGAGTTAAATTTCCTCTCAGTAGCTGGTGTGTTTTGGATTTCATGTGTGAAGAATGTTGATAAACACCCTGATGATATGAGTTGTTGTGAATGAGACCAAGGACACTGTTCTGCTTTCCAAGTCTCGCTAATGTGCAGATGCAGGAAGCTGGGAGAAAGACAGACAGAATAATTGACCCAAACTGGCCAAAGAGAGTATTCCATGCCATAAACGTCATGCTCAGTTTATAAGTGGGGTTGGCCAGGGTGGGTATCTGCCTTCCTGGCATCCATCTTTCTCTCTCGCTCACTGGCCTCATTCCCTCTACTTTGCTGGCCCCCTTCACTCCTTTTACTGCTCGGTTTTGTTTCCATGATCACTGCTCAGGACGGGCTGTATCGGTCATTGGGACATCGGGTGGTGAGAAAACGTACATTGTTCACTGTGTATATTTTAATATCCTTATATTCTGTTATTATTGTAGTTTTCCTTTGCTATTTTAGTAAACTGTCTTCATCTCAACCCACGAGTTTTCCTTTCTTCCCAGTTCTCTCCCCCATCCCACTGGAGAGGGGGAGAGTGAACGAGAAACTGTGTGGTAACTCGGGCTAAACCATCACGCTCACTCACAGGTGACCTAGAGAAATAACACCTTCAGGATGAAGGGAAGAATATACAGGCTGGTGTTTGGAGAATATTTCTCCAGAGAGCAGATACTTCCAAGCTTCCACTTGGTGCAGTCATCCCGCCTGCCTCTAGCCGTGCAAGTAAGGGCTTGCCGGACTGCACCGTCCATGGTTGCCTGCATTTTCAGCCTCAGACATGACTGAAACTAAACCCACTTTTAGAAATGTGTTTGGCAAGCTGTGTTGCCTCTCTTCTTCAGCATGGGCAAATTTGTTAAAACAAGTTTAATCATGGGAAACTAGTGGATTTCTTAGTCCCTGACATCCCTTCTTCATAGGCAAACGCTCCTTTGGTTCATATGCTTTTTCGGAGACAAAAGGGAATCTTGATGTGAGAGTCTCACAACAAAGTCCTGGCAGCAGAGCAACAGAACTAAAGCTGGAGTCTCATGATTATATTCTAATAGCTTTCTTTTTATTTTAAGATACTCAAACCTAGTCCCCCGAGGTATCTCAACCCCAGTCTCCAATGTAGCCTTGTTTTCAGCTATTAGCAGGTGGTTTTTAAAGCCTTCTTTAGATGATACACGGGGCCCACATAGTGAAGTCAATTGTTAGACAGGATATAATTTAGGCTTTAGCCCTTCCTCTCATTTTGAAATAAAATGATTACATTTCAGGAGAGCCTAAGGGAAGATTAAAAGTTTTATATCAAAAGTTGAATATTTTCTTTTGTTGTACACTCTTCTTTTAAAGAAAATGGTATTCATTTAAAATAATGCATGTTCTGATGTATTTGAAAAGGCACTACTCTGAATTAAAAAGAAATTCATAAAGTATGCATGTATTGGAGAGGAAGATTGCAATCTTCATTTGAGTGTTTAGTCAAAGGTTTTTAACCCAGCCCATTCTGCTTTGTTCGTAGAATGAGATCTGCAAAGACGCATTGTAAATAACAGATGGTCCATAGCATTTAGAGAGCAGCGGTTAAGGTGACAAAAATCTTCTAGGGCCCCTCTCTACAGGCAGGTTATAAAGTGATATTATAGCCTCTGTTCCAGACTGGAAAATGGTCCTTGCCTGTCTTTAAACCTGTTAAAAGCACTTCTTGGTAATAGCTCCACGTAATTATGTTTCTGGTACCCCTGTGATGCCTCTTATTTCTTGTATCCCAAAGTTATCCAAGAGCAGAGGCCACTTGTATAGTACAAAATTGTAAAGCTGACATGGGACTTGAAAACAGACAGAGTAGCCCAGATATGAACAAAATAAAAGTGAAGTGTAAGGTATGAACAACAGGATTAAGTTATTGTCTGACATGGTCAGCTAGCGTTTACCATTGCTATCAATGGGGCTGTTTTACCGAGGATTCCCTGGGCACATTTGTAAAAAATCATTACCTATTAAAGGAAGTTCCTGGAAACCTCCTAAAAGCAAATGTATACATACAGTGAAGTCCTGTATAGGAAATCACCATATCAGACAAATGAGCATAGCTCTTTTTCCAGAAGCATCAGAAGAAGCTAAATATAACACTGCTGTAGTGAAGTAGCCTGCTTTCATGCCAGTTAAAATGAAGAGTGCAAATACTGTTATTGTTGCTAAGGAGGATGGTCACTGAATTGGCAATTTGAGTTTTCTTGCCACTTTATAATAGAAAAAAAGTTAATTTATTTCAGTATATTCATTTGTACAAAACCAATAATTCTTTTACCTGTTAGCAGTAATGCATACTATTATCTTAAGGCAACATTAACAACAAGGGTTTATGTTAATTTGCCTTATGTCAGTGGTGTTTGTTTTCACATGTAGACACCTGACCATGGGAACCTAGATTAACATCACCTCATTTCATAGAATCATAGAATGGTTTGTGTTGGAAGGGACCCTCCCAAGATCACCTAGTTCCAATCCCCCTGCCATGGGCAGGGGCACCTTCCACTAGACCCAGTTGCTCAAGGCCCCATCCAACCTGGCCTTGAACACTTCCAGGGATGGGGCATCCACAACTTCTCTGGGCAACCTGTTCCAGTGCCTCACCACCCTCACAGTAAAGAATTTCTTCCTTATGTCTAAATTAAACCTACCCTCTTCCAGTTTAAAGCCATTGCCCCTTGTCCTATCACTACACACCCTTGTCAAAAGTCCCTCTCCAGCTTTCTTGTAGGCCCTCTTTAGGTCCTGGAAGACTGCTATAAGGTTTCCCCAGAGCCTCCTCTGCTCCAGGCTGAACAGCCCCAACTCTCTCAGCCTGTCCTCATAGCAAAGGTGCTCCAGCCCTCTGATTGTCTTCATGGCCCTCCTCTGGACTCACTCCAACAGGTCCAGGTCCTTCTTATGCTGGGGACTCCAGAACTAGATGCAGTACTCCAGGTGGGGTCTCATGGGAGTGGAGTAGAGGGGTAGAATCCCCTCCCTTGACCTGCTGGCCACACTTCTGATGCAGCCCAGAATGCTGCTCTCAGTCTATGCTATTTGCCTCCATACTGCCAATTAAATAGACAGACAATAATAAATATAGAGGTTGAATGAGGATTTAAGAAGGATGAGTGCTCAGAATGGTGAAGGTCTGTGTTCAACTGATCTCTTGCAAAGCAGATTAATTGTTAATGTGCTGTTCTTCCAGATTTCTAGAAGAATGGATGTGGTGGGGAAATTAAAACGGCAATTAATGGCCACTGAAGAAGAAGACGACAGTTTATCATATCCTCCTCTGAATGTGACCACTGGAAATTTTACATGCATCCTTTTTTATGCTAGTAATTTCAGCCTCAAAGCCAATAGTTCAGTTTTTATAGATTTGACAAATGCAACATTTGTCACCCAGAATGTGGATATTTCTTCCTCTGAGTGCTCAGACATCAACACAACGTGAGTAGCAGAAGAAATTTCATATCATAATACATATGTTTTTGAAAGCTAATCAGAAATGGTACAATGTCAAGTTAATACTAATTTAATTTTCTTCTTCTAAATAATCCAAAATTGAATATTCTTAGAACAAAAAGACTGAGTCAAGACCACAAAAAATGTTGAGATGTAGCCTCTTATTTTCACAGTATTTTTCCTCTTACATTCTTTACTTCCTTGTTTGTTTATATTTGGTCCAAGCAAGTTTCCCTGTGCCCAATTTCACAATCACAGAAATCTCCACTGGCACTAATAAGATCATAATTTCATTACAAAATTCCCTTGAAGGGAAGTTGAGTATTGCCAGTTACTATGTAGTAATTCAGCTGGAAGTATATTAATGAAACATGGTCTCTGTTTTCCTTTACTTTGAAGCACCTGCTCTTGGGTAAAAAAAACTATAGAAATATTTTGTCATATTTTTCTGTATACTGAACCTTTGCTGTATGACTTTTGTAATTGCCTATTGATTTAGTATATTCCCCCCGACTGAAATGTTACAATGATCTAATTAAAGCTGACTACTCTAACATTAAAAATCTGTTTCTTATTCTTAGACTGTCATTAAAATACACAATGCCAGTGAATGGAATCAGCAGCCTAGAGATAAGGTAACTTATGATTTATTCTTAAATAGATCTTTGTGATATACAAAGCCTGTTTGTAAATTAAGAGAAAAAAAAAAGAGGAGAAGTTAAGAGAAAATGTTTTCAAAATTACAATTTGGTTTCTGTTCTGAGGAGTTACTATACAGGAGAACAATAACACAGTCTTTACATAGAGAATATATTAATATGCTCAGGTAAAGTTCTGAAAAAGTAGTGTAGGCAAACAACTATACCATAAGGTACCAGCATATGAAACATGCTCTTTTGCTGATAGGATCAGACCACGATCCTCTCTCAGGGAAATCTAACTGTGATTTGTAAATAGTCCTAGGGGCTGAAGTCTACTTGCACGGCCAGGGTCGTATTCAGTCCTAATGTGGATTACCAATATATTCTGTCTGAGCTACCTTGTGGCTGATGAGAGCTGCAAAAACTGCAAAAATAATTTTTCTGCTCCTTGGATGGTGACAAGACCAAGTTTCTCCTACCATAAGAAGAGAGAAGAAAAGTTAGGGACTGAGAAGACTTGGGATGAAAAGTCAAAGGGAGAACTTGCAGCTATTGCTCTCACTAGTGGATTCCAGGGATGGGGAAAACATCTGCTACTGCTATGAGGGCTGCCGTACAGTTGCTAGTCCACAAACCTCAGTTCTTTCCTCAGCAGCAGGAACACCTGTTAAAATTATTTTCTTAAGCACTGGCAAAGATAAAGCAACCTGGTCTTTTCATTTAGGTGCCTCAGGTAATTACTTAAAGTTATTTAGAAAGGACTTGGGCCAGGGAAATTGCACTGAAATAAAGGATGAACTGAATGTTTGCTTGGGCAGCAGAAGGACAAATGATTTCTTATAAAATGCTTTTGACATTTTGAATAAGGGAAATCAAAATTTGAGGAAAACGAAGAGAGGAAGTTTAAGATAATAAGGTAGGAGACAATCAGAGCTTGAACAGCATTTTGATAGGGAAGTAAAAGAGGCATGTGGCACCAAGATGATAAGCATGAATGAATAAATATCATTATTTACACTGAGATAGAAGGACATTTTACATTTAGGTAAAAGGACTCCCAGAAGGACTTGTCTTGAAGAGAGTCAGTGATGTGTTTGGAGTTGTATTTGGAGTGCATAGAGACACTTCCCGTCATCATCAGAGACCGTAATAGGTGGCAAAAAAACCAAACATGCTTTGTTATTTAACATCTCCCCTCCCTTGCAAGCATCTAGATCTTTGTGAAAGAATATAATGTACAGACAATATTCCTGTTGGTATAGTATTTTTACTTTTTTGGCTATTGTATAGGATCCTTGAGACTGCTGTCCTTGGTGATGGAGTCAAGCATTTCTTCGTTTTGATACTATAAATTATCAAAGTGGCATGCATTTCCCGGAACACAAGAGGAATTAAGGAAACATTTTCCTTGGATATCATTCCAAAAATTCTGGTCTCAAACCAAATGTCTTGACTTTTACTCCAAGTCACAAAGTATCATTTTCTCTGGTGCTTCCCTGGTGCTTCTTTGTCTACTGTCTGCTGCTCCTGTCTCACTCTCATACAGACAGACCCACCAATGATTCTCATCCTGCATCTTTGCTCATATTGGTGCGGGTCTTAGCTACTCTCCTGTAACCTCTTTCTGTACGAAGCAACCGCTTTCTACACGTGTCTTGAATGTGACCATCCTCAGCGTAATACTATGCTTTCTAGTAAAGTTATGGGTCCAATAAAACAATATGAATTGTAAAGCACTCGAAAATCCTCTGGAGCATGACAGAGCTGCAAAACTAGCTACCTAGTTAATTGATAGATCTTAGAGAGGTTGTTTTCTTTAAAGTAGTCAACAAGTTTTGCCCAACGGTACAACAGCAAATTGCAAACCTTAGGATGCTACTATAGAAACAAAATACTTTGGCAATTGAAACATTTATCTTAGATTTTGATTGCTGCAGCAGGCATAAGAAGATCAAATGTGATGTTAGTGCACATATATGGACTTAATGAGGATTATTCAGATTTATGGTTAGTCATCTGTTTGTTAAAATCTTATCATTTTAATTATTGGGAGAAAACTTTAATGTGGTCATGAATCTGAGGTGCATCTGAAGAGAAGAAATTTGAAGTAACTCTGCAGGCAGACTGACTCTAAATTAAAGCAGAACATCAGTACAAAAGGTGAATGGTTCATGTTTTCTCTCTTCTGGAATATTTTTTACATCCTCTGAGCTTGTTGTAGTAAAGGCAGAAACACTCACAAAGTTTCTCTTGACCTGTGCTTCTACTTGAATACATTATAACTAAATACCAAAATGCATAAACAGCTGTGGTAACTGGGATAAGAAACTCATGCTCCACAATAGGTGAGGACTTGAAAAGAAAGTAGGTGAAGTCCTGCCCTCTGTCATGCCCAGTGAGTAATTAAAGTAGCTTAAGCTGGCTGTGTTTTGCAGGAGAATTTGATTTATTCTGTTGGGCTAGGTGTGATCCAAGTTTTTAATAGCCCCCAAGGGCATGTAGACACAAAAATGCCTAAATTAATTATTATTTATGTGTGACACAGGTGCTTAGCAATAAAAAATGGAGTAGAGGAGGAAGGTGAGGGGTGCCTTCCGGAATAATCATTGCTCGGGCCTTCACTGTGCTTTGGCCTGCTTGGGGGAGGTAGAGAGTGATTGCTTCTGCATCGCTTTTTTTCCTCTTTCCTTCACTTATTAAGCTGTCTTTATCTTGACCCACAAGTTTCCTTGGTTTTGCTCTTCCTATTCTACCCTCTGTCCTGTTAGGGGCAGGGAGTGAGCGAGCAGCTACATGGGTGCTTGGCTGCTGGCTGGCATCAACCCACAACACCTCAGAAGCCCTTATAAAGAAAATTTTCTGCTAAAGACAGACTTGGTTATTTGTGCTGTTTTATTTTGGATTATTACTTGATTTCAGAAATAATCGTGTTGTTTCAGGCCTCTATTACCTACCATAATACTATACTGACTGGAATATAATGCAAGTAATAAGTTACACTCAATGAAACCAGAAGATTCCAGTGATCTTTTCATGATTCAGGAACACTTTATTCACCTTGGTTATCTCAGCATGTCTATTCTAAAGAGCTTCTAAAACTCACAGAGATACATTAGCACCTCTGTTTTCCCGTCCTGGTTACCTTTGATTACATCTTTTGTTCAAGATGACTCCTTGGTAAGATTACGGTTTGCCTTAAGATTACAGCCTGCCCACAAGCAGGGCAAAGAGGTGGGAAGGAATGGAGGTTAGAGCCATAACTGCATTGTTTTCCCTCTAAAGGCCATTTACTTAAGTGTAGGAGAGCATCCCTTGAAGACAGGAAGGGACACTAGAGAGGAGCACATTAAAATAGCTCAATTTATTCCTCAAATGAAGAGCTCTAATGTCAGCAGCATGAGCTGGATCCAGAGCCTGCCCTTTCCGCCAGTAGTCTACCACCTCATCCTGAGCAGCTCGTCATATCCTGTCTCCTACTAGCAGCTGCAATAGCTGCTTCGTCCTATGCTAACGGCTGCCATCTCCCTCTTCCTCCCTCTAGCAGGAGCAACCGTCCCATTCTGTCTTCTTCTCTGGGAAAAGGTGTCAAAGTGGATGGAAGCACAGAGCATTAGTATTTTCCCCACTTACACTGATAAGTACTTGACTGCTGTTGCTCATAGCATGTCTAGAATAGAATTCACCCAAGAACCATGTTTTGAAGCCTTTTACCTGACAGTTGTGTTTCCCTTTGAACCTTTGAAACAGTAGTAGTTCCAGCTAGCTTCCTTTTCAGAAATATCTCTCCTTGTAATGAACAGCCACATGAGAGGGTGATCGGCAACAGGTGGTGGCATTTAGTTTATATGGTTATCTGGCACAAGGGGAGTCTGGCCTATGACCAGGAATTGTTTGTGCCACAGTACTTGAACTACATAATGTCTGTGTGAAAGTTTGCTTCCTGTATTGGCTCTAAAGGCGTATTGGCGTCCCTCAGGGGTCCATGTTGGGCCCGGCCCTGTTCAACATCTTTGTCGGCGACATGGACAGTGGGATAGAGTGCACCCTCAGCAAGTTCGCCGACGACACCAAGCTGTGTGGTGCCGTCGACACGCTGGAGGGGAGGGATGCCATC
>JAAGAY010137318.1:0-33841 GCA_011801015.1 Ardeotis arabs
GTGGCAGAACACCACAATCTCTGGGATTTGCTATGGAGCCAGCCGGAGCTAGCTGCTCAAATCCTCCAGCACCTCCGTGGGTATCCATTTCCCAAACTTCAGATGCCTTCCCGAAATCCCCAGGCTAACATAGTCTACTAACTAAAACCCTCCTCTGAGGATCTTAGGATTGTTTATTTGGCTCTTTGGACAGGGATCAGAGGTTACTCAATGGCCAGCAATGAGTTACAGTGCAGGAAAAGCAAGGGCAGACACATTTCAAACGCTCCTGCCGGAAGAATAATTACTGAATTACAGCTGGTAGGAGTACAAGACAAACAAACGTTCTTGTTAGGGCAGGGATGACTGCACTGGAAGTATGAAAATGTTTACTCTTCCTTCAAAGAAATATTTTATAGCCAAAATGTGGTGACACCAGGTTTGATGATTTTTTTCAAGATCTGGAAAAAACTCCCGAGCAGATGCAGAAGGATTCCTGCCCCTGCCCAGTAACACTGCTGCCACGCAGTCAGAAGCGGCCGGTCCTCATCCAGCTCTGCTACGGCTCCTAAAACACTGAGGTTCGGAGCGAGGGGACTGGAAATATCGCTGTTTGTGAAGAAGGAAAGGAAAATAAAATAGTAGCGCAAAGCCCCTGCATCCCTGGGTGAAGGAGGAGGTGCCGCCTGCCGTGGGACCGTGCGGGACGCGAGCAGCAAAGCCTGCGTGGCTGTCACGGGGGGCTGGGGCTGCTCCTTGCATGGCCACGGCGCACGAGGACGTGGGGACGGGGCTCTCGGCTGTGGAGCAATAGGGCACCCGACAAGTGCCCTTACCTAGGCCAAGATTTTGACTGTGGGAGCAGGACAGCAGCTCCCGCCCGTGGCAGTGCCCGGTGCTGGTTCGCCATCCCGCACAGGAGGAGGTGACATTTGGGCAGCTGGTGTCCTGCCAACTGTAAGACAAGCTCACGAAGCCAACAATCGGTTGGGAGATGGCATTAAAGCTGCAAACAACCTGGCTGCGCAATGCAGCACCCTTCAGGCGCATCCACCTACCACGGCAAAACAGCGAGGGGCCCCGAGACGCTGCTCTAAGCTGCTGCTGGGGCAGCTCCCTCTGCGCCTCGCACCAAAGCCACACGCAGGACGTTCCCCCTCGGTGCCGTCCTTACACCCCCCAAATTAAACCCAACCAGGCTGCAGCACAGCAAGGCTCATCTTGAGAAATGCAGAAGTGGGTCTACAGAAAGACAGTCCCCGCTCCTCCCCGGCTTTGCCACCCCTAAACGCGCTCGGGAAAGCTGCGCGGACCTCGGTCACAGCCGGGATGCACAGAGGACACAGGAGGGAGGTGGTTAAGATTCACTCGACCATGGATGCGACCGAAACCCATCCCAGGGTAATAAAATAAGCGGGTTAAGTGGAAAGGCAGAGCAGCAAGGAAGAGACAGGGCACCCTGATGCGTGACGAAACGGGGAATGATGGTGGAAGCATCCTCCCTTCCCTCCCCGCCCTCCAGAAATATGTTCTTGGCTCCCGGGCGCCGCTGACTGCAGCTTATGGCAGCCGCTCGCTACACCACTGACGCTTGCGTTCCGCACGGAAAGTCCCCGCGCTTCATCTCGTATGCAAAGCACGGAAACGGTCCTTCGGGCTGGTTACCTGCCGCGTTCCGCGGGCGGTGAGTCAGCGGGAGCTTCCTTAGGCTGTCCGTGCGGGCAGCGTAGAAACGGAGCTGGGTTTTTTTTTTTTCTTTTCGTAATGCAAACTGGCTCCAGGAACACAAGATGGTTCCTCTGCCCGTCCCCATCGCCAGCCCCCACGGTGGGCTCCTGCAGATCACTCCAAAACACCTCTGTGCAAGCTAAGCACTAGGCAAACCTTGCAAACCGCTATTTCAACAGACACAAACCCCTTTCTTTAAACAGAGACAATCTCTAAGTAAACTTTTCCCTTCTAGTTTTCTGACCCAAGAGGCTTCAAGCCATCGGTGTCCACTAAAGCCGCCAGGATGCCGATGTCCTGCAGAGCAGTGGGGTGGGGAAAGCCGCAAAGAGTGCCTCTCCTGGGGCAGCCGGTTTGCAGGGGCTCCAAATTTCAGAAGCAGCATTTAAAAGCTCACGGGAGGTGCCAGTACCCAGAAGCGTGTCTGGCGGGGGAACGGCTGGATGGCACTGGTGTACGTGGGTTTGGGGGGGCTGTGCTGGCCAAACAGTCCTGGGAAAGGCACCGAAGCCTCCAACAGCGCAGGGGAGCGTTGCTCCCCGAAGGCAGCATTTAGTTTGTGACCTGTAGGATGACATTTGTTCAGTAAAATGCTTTTTTTTTTTTTCCCCCCTAACGTAACCATGGATGTTTCCAGGCCTCTGGATGGAGGCACCACATCAGCAGGAAAAAAAGCAAGAGGATGCAGGAGGGAGGCACTTCCAGCTCAGCTGAGCACCAGCAGCGAGAACACGGCTGGGAGCCCTGCAACCGCGCAGCTGGGGACCCTACGGCCACTGTCCCCCACCACACCGGGGAGGCCTGTGACCAAAGTCACCGGTGTTCCTGAAGGACAGCAGCCAGCTACAGCAGTGCTCAGATGAGACCGGCCATCCCTCCCTCTTCTCTTCTGCCACTTGTTTCCTCTATATTTTCCATTTTCCTAGCTAGGAAAATAGATTTTTCACACACTTTGATCTTTCAGATCTTTCATGCGGGAAGAAGCGCTCATGCAAGAGGCACAGTCACGACATCGCACGCATAGCAAGCGCAATTCCTTGTACCAGCTCAGATGCTTGAACACCTTTGGTGAGTCTAACTGGGGAGTGGTTCAGCGTGGCTATCTAACACATCCTGAGCATTCCAAGGGGGTTCAAGTAGCGTGAGCAGGAACACAGGAGCATCCAGAACTTTTCTACTAAATTACAGCAACCTGGGCCGAGAGCAGCTCCCAAGAAATCAGCTAGAGAGAAGCTGAGGGGTTTTGCAGAGCCCCTCTGCCTGCAGCCTGCTTCCCGGGGGCTGCACAGCACCGTGCCCGGGGACAGGGCAAGCTTCTCGTGGTTCTGCGGGGGCTCAGCTCCTTCCCAGCGCAGCACAGGACCCCATGTTTGGATGCTCAGAGCAGCCCCCTGACTCCAAACCCAGGCAAATCCCAAAAAGGGGCAGAGAACCCCAGAGGAGCAGCCTGGAGGGGGGGTCAGTGCCTGTGTGAACAGCACAGCACGATGGAAACCACTATCAAGATGGAAACCAGCAATCCTGCGCAGGGCTTGAGGCTTCGTGGGCTGGGACACCTCCCAGGGTGGGCTGAGGGGCGCGGGGGAACCTCAGTGCTGCCGCCGGCAGGTACGGCAGAGCGAGCCACAGCGTCCCGAGCGGAACGGGATCGCTCGTTTCTCCTGACACCGTCTCCCCGCTGCGATGCTGGGTGAGCATCCTCCACCTCAGCGATTCCGGAAGCTGCCAGCCCCGGGAGCAGGGCAGGAGCTGGCAGAAGGGCAGCGCGCAGCCAGGGTGCTCAGCTATGCGGCACCCAGCAGCGTGGGCAGGGTCAGTCCTCCCCCGGGGACACTTCAGGGTGTTCCGGAGCCGGCTGGGATTTTCTGGCAGCTGCACAGCCAGGGTCACTGCACGCGTCCTTCCGGGAGCGGTGGCTCGGCACCGTCTTACCTTCACGGGGCTGTCAGAGCCTGGGCAACGTGCAGGGCAGCTCTGGGTAACTGGAGGCTACTGGGAGCCACAGCCAAGCCCAGTCGAAGGTCTCCCCATTCGAACCAAGTCCCGAAGTCAGAGCACAGGGGAAGAAAGCGGCAAAGCAGCTGCCTGGGACTCCTGAAGCACGCAGCAGGGAACACCGAGACACGGAAACTCAGCTGGGAGGATCCCGTTGCCAGAGAATGAGGTTTTTTTTGTGCCAGTGTGGAAACCTGGTGGCCAAGCAGCTGAAGCAGCTTCTCAGAAAACTCCTGCCCTGGCATTAAAAAGAAGAAACCGTGGGTTAGAAGCTGGTTTTGCCTTACAGCTGCGGAGGTGGTTGGGGCTGAAGGGAATAGTTTAACACATGACAGCTCGATAGTCGGCCACCCGGACACACAGCATCCCTCAGGAGCCTCCAGGTCCCGGCTTTCGGAGAGCTGCCACGTCCAGCGCGTCCACCACCACAGCTCTGCGGAGAACAGACCTGCAGGTGCGGCACCACCATGGAGCGACGCAGCTACGGCAGCGCAAAGTGGGAGACCCGGGGAGGCAGAGGGAAATGGGGGGGGCCAACCCTGAAAGGGGCACAGGGAGAAGAGCAAGGAGCCAGGAACCAGCCCAGCACAGCACCTGCACAAAGCGGTGGCTGGGGCCGCGCAGCCACGTCCTACCACCCTCACAGCCCCCTCCCAGCAAGGCAGCGCCCAGCGGCACAGCGCTGGGGCTCTTCCCCCCGCCCGCACTCCACCTTTTCACCAGCTCAGCCTCCGCAGCAGCTTAAGGTCACCTCCTCATCCCGCTCGAGAAGTCAGGATTTGCCCTTTGATTTATTTAAGCACTGACAAAGACTCAAAAGTGTTGGAAGTGCAGTTTTCCACCACCGACTAAAAATAGCTGAGTGAAATTCCAGAGCTGCCTTTCAGCGCCGCCGGCTGCGCTCGGCTTCCCAGGACAATGGCATTTGTAGCCTGCTAGCAACAACAGCGCAGGCTGGGCTCCAGCTCCCGAAATAACAAGTTATAAAGGGCAAATTCTGTCTTTAATTACAGCTGTGCAAAAAGTAGCATTTAAAAAGAGCATTATCAGAGTATCTGAGCACGCGGTGCCAATTTAAAACGGAACCAGGGAATGCAGGAAGAGCAGCGTGGACTTACTATACGTGGAATAAAAATTCAGCAGGTATTGCTGAGGGTGTAAGGCACACGCAGCTGAAGGATTTAGAAGAGCTGAAGCCCTTTGGCACAGGAAAAAAATGCATTCAGGCAGCAAGCTGATCATCCGCTCCAACCACTCAAGCAGCACGCTGCTTCCGTTTTCAGGTGTGAAACGGCACAGGGATGGGACTCTTGGGACAAGCTTCAAACCTCTCCGAGATGCACAGAAGCGGCTCCACACAACACACTGGAAACAACACTTCATTTATTCTCTTCATGCCAGCTTCTGGGGAAATAACTATTTAACAGCCCGCAGTACAGCAGGCACGCTAGCCATCCTGCCCAGCTTTCACGTACAAACCTGCATCCTCTGGTCACTGGTGTCTGAAAGCACCCAAACCTGGCCCCAGACTCCCTTCCAAATTCCACATGGCAGCAATGCCGAGGGCTGAAGCCGTCAGGTCTCCCGGGTCAGCGCTGCAGGGTGCTGCTGGTGTTTATGGGCCAGGAAGAACCCACCTGATGCTCTGCAATATCTGATGTGAGAAAAGACGACTGTAAATCAGCGCTGTCAAACAGGAGACAATCCAAGTGCTAACACTGACCCCTGCAACGGAGAAAAGCAAGCCTGCGACAGGAACTGCTTTCGGAAGGGTTAGAAGGACCCAGCGACCTTATTTTGGCAGCTCTAAGGAAGAAAACAGTTTCACCATGTGTCTCTCCAGTGGCCTGGTCTGTCTGTAACCGGGAAGCGCCCCTGGGAGGAGGTACAGATGAAGCACTTTCGCAGTCAGCCAGCCGGAGGGGACCAGACGCGCACACGGAGGGGATCCTGCACACGGCTCCCGCCGCCGCCCTGCGGACTAGACGCACTTGTGTTTTCTCACTGAAACGTGAAAGGGAAGAGGCGTGAGCACCAGCCAAGAAGATCAGTACATGAGGAAACAGCAGCTCCCCAGCGCGTCCGGCGTGGAGCATTTGTGACGCTGAACTAGACAGCTTTCGGGAATCCCTCCACAGCAGCCAGCCTTTGCTGCTCCTTGTTTTCCCATTGGGATGCCAAACAGAAAAGCAAAACCCAGGTTTGCTGTTGCTGCCAGAAAAGGGTTAACTGAGAAGCATTTCTGTTTTTCTGAAAACAGTACACATCCACATGCCTGGTTACACCAACTGGTGAGACTGCGTGGGTAGTTTTCTGCAAGCGACAGCTTCCCCTGTGACGTGCGCTGACTGATGGGGTTTGGTTTTTTTACTATTTTGTGCTGATCTCAGCTCGATGCTTTTATCTGCACCACGAGCTGAACAGCGATCAGTTTCCTGTACTGAGGTCACAGACAGCACGAGACGCATGCAGCAAAGTGGGTTTGTGCATCATTTCTATTTCTGCTCCAGCAGAAGCGTCACATCTCCAAAATTGCTAACCAGGGACCACGAGCCACGCTCTCCCGTCTGCTACGAGTGTGGATCAAAGCCAGCGTGAGGCAGCAGGTACAAAAACTGAAGCTCCCAGAAAGCAGCTGTTAAAATTCCTGGTATCAACGATGTCTTTAAGCTAACAGAGGAGGCAGGTCCTCTCTGGGAAAGCCATCGATACATCTGCCTCAGAAACACAAGGGGCGGCAGGCCCACGCAGCAAGTACACTTCTGGTCTGGATTTGTCCTGCACTAAGAGGTAGGGTAGCAAAGGCTTCTTAAAAACAAAAATAAAACAAAAAAAAAAAAATCCCAACAGAACACCTGGGTGTTCTTTGACTGGAATATTAAGGGCAGGTTTCTGTATCCACAGGGTATTTTTCAGCTGCCTCAGTTGTTCAGAACATGACCTCAGGTAATACTCACAGCACAACCTTCTCTGAACTTGGGTTCTTGGGTATTTTTTCCCCCCCTTCTGACGTTAGATTTCTGTTACAGCTTAAAAGAGCAGCTCAGTATGATGAAGAAACACGATGTTCAAGCCCTCCTATGAAACAGCAACCTCAAAACTCAAGTACTGGCCTGAAGCTGGCACCGAGCTGCGAGTAACGCAGGTGTTTCCTGGACTAAAGAAAAAAAAAATCAGGAGTCCGTACTATATTCTTAAATATGGTTTAATACTCTTCTCCATTTCTGTACATCACAACACCAAGATATCACTGCTTGGGATCTCTCTGCAGAGGCTATATAGTATGCGAAGGCTAGGATTTGTCACCCCCGTTTAACGTGTTTGTATGTGTAAGTGTAATACATATCAGTATATATTGATATACACATCAATATATAATGCAATATATATCACTGAAGAGAACACATTGATTAAAGAAATACAAAAATTTGGCATCATTTCCAAACTTAAATAGTAAAAATAAAAACTACAAAAAGGAGCTGCATACCCTAATGTATCATGTGAAACAACAAGCAGTATATTCAAAAATGTAAATTTACATCCAATTTTTCTGGTCTTGTCATGTCACATCAGACCCATTTACAATGGCAAAATCCAGAACACACCGCTGTGAAGACCGCAAATGTGCTCAAACCTGGGTTTGCGCAGACCTACGGCGGACCCAGTCACACCTTCCGCGAGAGATTCCAGCTTGGATGTGAAAACGACAGCAAAGCCACCTGCCAGGTTACGAACCAGGGTTACAAATTATATCGCTCACAATGACAGGGATTTTGGACCTCGAAGAACAGCGTGGCAGGAATTTTAAGACAAGCTCCCCCTCCATTCAAGTGAAACAGGATTATCGGGAAAATAGGCAGGTATGCAACGTGGAAGGGAAGCTGCTTCCGACCGGTGCACCAGGAGCGACAGAGCCAGTGAAGGACAGAGCTCCCTGGCACCGCAATGTCAGAGTGCCCGTCGGAGAACCCAGTAACTCCCCAAAAAAACCCCAAGACTTGTGCATTACCTCGTGCCAATGTTCACGTCACCCTCTGCCTGCAAGACCACCTGAAAAACCCTTCGCCATTTCTCGGAGGTTGAAATGCATTCTATATAGCAGGCAGGACAAAAAGCTTTCTTGAGTCTTGATGCAACCAGAAGTTTTAACCCATTAAGGGCGCATACGAGTTCAGCATCAGATTCACAGGACGTTTGTGAGCCCAGACAGACTGCCTTGGTGCTGGGAGATGGACGTCCCCAGCGGGTTGTGCCGACGTCCAGCCTATTGGTATCAAATGCTCCAAACGCACCAGCACTAAGGGTTCTGTCAAGGACTCCGCTTACTAATTATTCCTGTGAAACACCCGCTTCCACTAAAGAACTGTGGGTTCAAATTCACATAATCAAGGAAACCTTACGCAGTCCTAAAGCAAAAAGGAAAAAAAAATCAACTTACTGAGGAACAAAACAAAGCAAAGTGTACCTTACTTCACTTAAATCATATGTTTATTTTTGTCAAGACTGAAAAAAAAATCCTGAAGGCTGCACTGCTCAAATCCAAATTAAGCCCAAGACTTCAGCAGCATTTTCATCGCAATCAATGAAGTGCGTTTCCTAGTTTGTAAGAGCAGTGCTTCTGCTAATAGATTAAAGCACGTTTGGCTGGTAAGCCTCCCCAAACCATCTGAATCTGCAAGCCACACATAAGCTAGCACTCATTCTTTTGAAGAGAATGAATGGCTCCAATTTCATCACCGTTCCTCCGCAGTCTAAGCTGAGAATGCCATGTAAATGGGTCAGGTTGCTGCAAAATGCAGCGATTGATTTCTCCAATCAAAGTAAAGAGAAACAAACCAGTAGGATCTTACTTCTATTAATTTTTGAAGGAAGAGGTTTACAGCAGTTAATGTATCATGAAGGTTAAAAAAATCATTTTCATAAAATACAAGAGCAACCAATTTCACCATTGAGTAAAAGTAAAAACTGGGATTCTTTTTAAATTAGTCCAAAGTGGCATACAGGAACTTAGTAGTTTGCTGCTGTACTGACACTATGACAAATCAAAGTGTAGGGTTTTGCTTTTTTAAATCCAATGCTTGTGGATCAAGTTCTGGAAATGTTCCAATTCTAAGGCAGGGATCTGTTGTGTTTTCCACCATGAGTTTGCTCCTTGGGTTGGATGCTGGAGGGGCGAGGCACGTTTTGCCGGACCCAGGTCGACTACCTAGTAGTCATCAAGGTCAAAAAATTCATCGTCTCCTCCTTGGTATTCCATTCCCTGGAAGTCCACTCGGTACCGCAAGATACCTGGTAAAAACAACACGCTTTAGCTTCTTCGAAATCCAAAGAGCTAGAAAGGCATTTAAGCAATTTACTGAGCCCTGTCTGCACGTCAAGAGTTTCTCAATTAGGTTTTCAGAGGCTGACTTAGCACTTGCGTTGCAAGACAGGCTCAGCTGATGGCTGGCAGCAGACACGCAGCCAGAGTGAGAACGCCACATCCGTGTCACAGCCTGATGCCATTTATCGCCAAAAGGAAGAAACACCTACCTGTCCAGCGCAGACCAGCTTTCTTCTGGAAAAGCTGAGCCTATTCTAGGAGGACTGTATGTCCAAAAAATAAAAAAAAAAACCAGTACCAGATCATTGGTCCTGATATAAGTGCTCAGACCCAGGCCTATCGGTTAAATTCAGAAGGCAGCTGGCACTGAAGTAACTTGCACAACAGAGTAAAAGCAGTACTTAGTGGCTGTCTTCTTGGACCCTTCCCACCCCAAACACCAACCCAGCTTTCTGGGAAGCCTTTATCCCTGGAAACATCTACTTAGGGGAAGGAATATTTCCTGTCAAGACTACAGGGACTGGAGCATGGTAGAAAACAGTACCCCACCGTGCAAGGAAGCTGGATCTGGCAAGGTGGGAGAGACTCCTGGCATCAGAAACCTATTGCTCCTTATGTAGCCAAACAATTCAAGTTTGTTTCCTTCTGATCTGTGTTCTCTGGCCCCTAGAAATTCCTCTTTACAATCCACTCTTCTCTATTTTACATCCATCAACCTAAACACAGTAAGTGGCAACAGCTGGCTTACCAGCAAATAAGCAACAGCTTTGCCCTGGAATCCCTAGTCTGGGGAAAACAAGGTGCATGGCAGGTGGTGTTGCTCTGCCCTGCTAATGATTTTTGTCAGGCTGAAGCACATGAGCTGTCTGCACCTCTGCCAGACTTAGCTGAAACTGGCCAGTGAGCTCCAGAGAAGGACTGAAGGATTTCAGAAGCCTCATTTCCCCATGAAGTTGGGCTAAGAATACTTTTATTTTTAAAAGAAGCAGAAGAGCAGGAAGCAAAGTGCAGGGAAGTTCTGAGAAAGGAGTAGCAGATATCCAGCTGCTTCAGAAACTGGGCTGGTGTTCGTCAGACACCACTTCTACACAGCAGGGCATGGGCTGCCACAAAGCAGCTGTGCAGACACAGAGCGAAGCAGTTCACAGCCCTGCTGAAACTCAGCAGCTGGAAACACAGACAGTCCACCCTCTGAGCACTCCGAAGGACAAAGGGATCTGAGGAACACAGTTTGAAAGGGACAGCCCATACAGCATCATCTTGCTGAACATGCTGAACAAGGGAATTAATTCACCTGCAGATCCCTGATGAACATGGTAGTTTCTTAACCTGATATCGTCACTAATAGGAGTAAGATTAATCTGTTTAGTTTTCCACTTCTGTTGGCAGCAGATTATCAAATCAACCATTCAAAAAGACAAACACATTTCTTTCTTGCAGTTTACCTCCAATTCCTCCAAATCCTTTCACAAATTGGGATCCTTCCTGTGATTTGTCTGTAACGATTTCCAATGTTGCTCCAAATTTCTTGTAGTTATTTGCAAACCACTCAAGAAGGGGCATACTTTCTATGAGTTCATGTTCCTGGCCGGTCTATATAGACATTTGAGGGGGGGGAAAAGTAAAATAAATGTTATGGTCACTACATGTTAGGTATTGAGAAAATTCATACCAAAAGTTGTCTTTGGCTTAAACATCACCACTGTACTTTCAGCCCTAAGACAGACAGCAGCCATCACGCTCTGCAGGCTGGAGCAGCCCCGCACACCTGCCAGGGTTTGGGTGGTAGGCATTCCTGACACGCTTGTATCAGACAAGTGCTGGCACAAGCAGAAGGCTCCTTGTGCTAAGAAATTAAACATTCACAGGCCTGGTTTTGGGTCTCCGTAGTATGGAAGTTAAGTGCGGAAGCAGGAGAGAAAAGACCTTGTTGTTTATTCTTCTGCTCAGCTGTCACCTCATGCTACACTCTTAGTTTCCACTGTTTCTTTAGATTTGCTTTATACCCCAAAACCAGTCCATCGCCACTCATCTAACCAGGCAGTGTTTACTCTAGGAAATACTGATCTATGCAAATACAGAGGCAAAAGCACAGTTTTGTAAGTAGAAGGCAAAGTGATTATTGGCACAGAAACACCACATCATGACACTGTAAGCCTTCCGTGCACAGGAGTTCGCAGGTACCCCACCAGGAGGGAAAACAGCTGGACATGGCTACCCTGGCAGTCCTAACGTGAGACCGAGGCCATCACCCTTTTTGCAAGGGACAGACTTTTTTGCCCAGCTTACTCTGCAAAGTAATACAGATCCCCCACAGGCAAGAAACTCCCAGGCAGCGAACGACAGACCCACATTTCAAATATGTCTAGAAGCAAAGACTCCCTTGCACGTCACTCCACGTAATAGTTTCTAGCCTGACAGTTGTTTTGTATTGACCACATCAGTGCACAATAAGCAGAGTAATGGTTTGCAACCTTAGCCTGTATGTTGCATGATGGCTACCAAACTCTTCTAGGGGATGGTTTGATGGTGGTCAAAGACCCTGTATTGCCCGTCGCTTCAACTCATTTACACAACCTTGGAATTGGTAGCAGGAAAGATTGCAGAAGGGTCTAGAATCCAGGGCTTACATTGAAGGTGAAAAGGAGCCACAGGCTACCATCTTGAAGTCTCATCTGAGTATCAGAAAGGTCATTGTGCTCACATGCTTGCAAGAAACTAAGCTGAGATGTTCAGAATGCTGCACTAGTGCACTGAGAACAAGTCCACAAGCCCCAAAGCTGAAATACCTCTTTGTCTGTGAAGTGGGATTTATCCTTCTCTTGCTCTGGTGTCAAATACAGGATCTTCTCTTCTGTGAAAGGAGAGAAAAAAATAAATTAGGTTGGATAAGACTAGCAGATACAGGTTAAAGACAGCAAGACTGACAACACCCAGCAAATTACAACACAGAGGGTTTAGTCATGGACACTGCCTTTCTTTCTAGCTGAAGCTCCATGAGAAGCCAAACAGGGCACGCCAGTAGAGAATAATTGCAGTGCCAACACCAAAAAAGCAGCAGTTCTGCTGTAGGCATACGGTTTGTCTATAGTCAGTAAGAATTGCGTTTCTGGCCACGAGGGTTGAGAGTCTCCCCTCTCTAATGCACTGGTGTCACAGTCATACTTACACAACCGAAAGGCAGGTTTCATGGGAGTTCTGTGACAAGCTGCCACCACAGCACCACAATTCTTTCTTGCTAGTTTTAGGCTTTTCCCCCACAGTAGCTGGGAAGCTGCAAGTTAGTGACTTGCCTACACAATATCCCCTCCATCAAGTCCTTAACAATCTAGTTAGGGAGTTCCTCCAGCATAATCTATCCAAGTAAGACAGCTTCGGCGTTAAACCCTCATGGGCCTTTCCGTCTCACAGAAGCGCTACCTACCCTCCGTGCCTTGGCAGTGCAGAACGTATCTCATTATATCCAGATTTTCGTAGACTATCAGGATCTCTACTGCTCCCATTTCCAAAGCTTTTAGTGTATCTTCAACGCCAAAACAGTACTTTCCCGTGTCCTGACTGATTTCGTCGAAGTATCGTCCTGCAGCCAGGATACAAAGAGAGAGATTGTAATGAACACTGATCACACCACATGGATTTTTAAACAATCCTGATCTGAATGCAAGAAGAAGCAGAAAGAATGCAATGCTACACTCTGTCTGCTGACAATCAAACAAGGGATCATTTTACTGCCATCTTGAAACAAAGCAAACCTTAACTCTCATCTTGCTGAAGATGCAAAAAATCTGAGGAGATCTTTTTCCCCCTCCCACCCAAACGTCACCAGAAGGCCTGAAGCTAAGGCAATCTTTGATGAAACAATAAACAGAGAAGAGCAGAGTTATTTGGTGAGGAAAAAAACCCCACACTCCTTGAAGTCTCACTAAGTCCTGCAGCATTTAAGAAGGTGTACACGTAACAGAAACCATCACTACAAGTCATGCTCTGCCCAACTCAGAAAGCATCGCAGGGCTGAGGCAGCACGCAAAGGCTGGCCTAAAGCCAGATCAGCATTTTCAGTCAAGCACATTTAGCTCAGGCATGTAGTCACATACCTATTAGTTTCTTCTCTTGAATGAATTTCACATTGGAGAGGACCTCAGTCGACAACTCAATTGCTTGATTGAATCCATTTTCTCCTCCATATGAAATGTCAACTAGTTTGAGCACTTTGGATTGCAATCGCTAAACAAGAAAACGAGGAGAGACGAAAAAGAGTCTGTTACACAGCACTGCCATAAGACTACTTCGTAATGCTACACGAGTAGGTACTCGGCAAGAGTCACAGCATCAATCTCTTTTGCTTCACTTTAGAGGTTCTGGGTCAGAGGGACCTCTGAATGCTTAATATTGAAGAGTTTTCAGGCAACAGGGACACAGAGATTAGGTTTAGTGGAGTTTAATTCCAATAAAGCTTTACTTCAGATTTGGGAACACAAAGAACGTGAAAGCCGTTCCAAACCAGGGAGGACAGATTTCTTATTAGCACTGTTATTAAGAAAAGGAGAGATTACCTCCTTGCAGGAGGTATCAGGAAAGGGAGACCTCTCTAGGATACACCGGATTTTCAGTTTTGATCAAATCCCTCGAGACACCAAAGTTGCATTCCTCCTGAGATGCATCTTATACCAGAGCGACTGCTAATATCACCATGTTACTACTGACAGCTTGAACGTTTGCGCTTGGCTCAGGAAAGGCCACTCACCTGATCAAACATGTCCGATTGACTTAATTCGGTTTTGAAGTCAGCTGATCCAGCTAAAACGAGACCAGCCACGTTCACCTTGTCGCCAGAAATGAACAGTTGCACAGCCGTCTCTGCTACCTTCCTTACATAGTTGTGTCGTTTTTCCATTCTCAAACGAGCAAAACGCAAGGCAGACTGACCTCCTCTACCTTTACGAGAGAACAGACGCGAAGTCGCAATTTGGAAGTCATTTCATTTCAGGATTGTTATTAGTACGTGGTCCCAACTGGGCCCTGAATAACTGAAGCCAAAGGCAGAGGCAGCCTTCAGAATTAGTTTGCCGCAAGCAGAGCCAGCGGCGCTCATTGAAACAGCAAATGAAGAAAGAGCGTTCATTCACAGCACGAGATTTTTCTCTGTGTATCCCACAGAGGGAAATATGTTAGGATTTTTTTTTCTTTTCATACAGACTCACAACTCTCCACAGAAACTTTGAACATCTGTGCACATTTTCTATGTCCTGAGCCTTCACTAAAAGCAGTTTCCTTTGTTAGACTGCCTCAGATACTGCTCTTGCTGCTGCAATGCATCCCAGCAGCTCCCGCTACAGAAGTTTACTGGGGGAGATATTTCCATTTCACTTTGTCCCATCCTAATCTACGAGAAGGGTGGTAAACCCGGAGTAGCTAACAGACAGTTTGCTCACTACAATACAGCATCATATAATGGAACGAGAATTTTGCTTGCTCTGTTAGGCTTCCATGCTTCTCGCAAGGAACAGCTTCCTGCTTTTCACTGCAGTTTGCATGCAGCACCATCAGATGCAAACTTCAACGACACTACCAAGCAGTATTACTACTTGTGCTAGTAATATTTAGTTAAGACTGTCCCAAAACCAAATAAAGGGTCAAATGCACCAAGAAATAAGAAGTGCCACTTTAAGAAGATCAACTGCACATTGCAGTGATTCATTAATTGTGACAGAAGGCTCAGATGGGAGCCTTTGCTGTCAGATTTCAAGGGAGCACAGAATTGAGCAGAGCTAAATTCCTACAGGCCAAGTTCCCTGCTTCTGCCCTCGCACCCCACCCCACGATACCCTGCAGCAAACAGTCTAGAGACAGACTGGCGTGTTACCATGCTTCTTTGGAAGATCCACAGTGAATTTGTGCAGGACTTCTCTTGTGTTTCCTTGAAGAGTTCCAAAGAGTGCACCGCTACCATCTATTACAATAAAGCCAAACTTGCTGTCGTCGGAAAGCAGCGCTGTAAGAGCCTGGAACGGAAAACCATGTTGTCAGCAGTCAGCACTGGTTCAGAAAGGCTACCAGAAACAATATACCTCCATAAACTTGAGTTCTGGAAGTGGTCATTGCTATTTTTTAACAAATAAACTAGAGGAAGAGCAGCAGATTCAGGAACTGAGACTACCCTTGATTACTGTCTCACACAACGCTGCCAAGGGCAGAAAGAAAACTGATGTTTAAGCTCGGTAACTCTTTTCACAGCATTACCAGTTCCTCACACGATGTCACAGGCAGGTGTAATAGCAAGATCAGCTCTGTAAAGCGTTAAGTGAAACGGATCACACCTCTGCGAGGCTGCATCACCTCCCCACTCGGCAAAGCTGGAAGAGTAATTTTCCTACCATTCCAGCCAGGAAAGCAGAACTTACTTCACTGATCAGTCAGTTTTATACTACAAAGTACCAACGCAGACCAGTTTTCAACTTGCCAACTACCACAAATCCTGGTTTGCTGCACCTGCTCACTTCAAAAAGTCCCAAAGTAGAGTAACGACATCTACAGCAGCTCTGACAAGTTCAGCCTTACAAAGCAGAGTTAAGTACGAGCAGCAATAACTGTCCTGTGCATAACTGGCTGTAGAGCAGACAGCCATAATATTTGCTGGAAAATGAAGTTATCCTTCAATTTTCTTCCCTTTAAAGAAGGCAGATAAATTAATCCTATTCATAATTTGACTAACAACTAAAGCGCTGCTTAGTATCAAGGCTTTTGAGTTACTTTTGTCCAATTTCTGCCCAGCCCTGGTTCTGGTGCCGTGGGACAGCCACAACTACCCAAACTCCACACTCCTCAGAGAGAATCTTTCAGCTACTGTTCCCTCCAGGGCAGCCTGAGCGGGCAGGCACAGTGATCACATACACACTTCCGTTCACTTATACATGCCCAATAAAAGTAAGAACAGGGATCCTCTTTCTGGCTGGCAAAACCACATCAGCAGGATGGAGAACTTGTCAAATTCTAGATTTTATGTCACCAGTTCAATACTAAAAGAGTGATGGTGTTGGTTTACCACACAGGACCTTTAACTGGCTGCACGCCTGCCAGCTTGACTATTGGGCTGAATGAAAAGAATAAAGCCCATCAGTCATCTTTATCCAAAATCCACACAACCAAGTCTACAGCTTTCAAGCTTAAAAGAAACAGACACTAAGGTTTCATGGAATCTACTGGCCAAAATAAATATTCTGCATTAATTCCTCAGCAGTGGGATGAATGAGAGGAGGAAGTGGCATATTACATTGCAATCTATTTAAGTGGGACAGAGCCAAGCAAATTGTGTGTCTGGAATGAACGCTCCGGCCAAGGTATCAAAATAAGACATTGTAAATCCTACCCTTCAGACACACATCAGGGCTCATATCCCTCTTGGGAAGTGACTTCAGTTTCACACAGGCAATAAAATATCTACAGGAAATCTTATCAGATACTCTTGCCAGGCAGCAGATGACTACAGCTCTGGTGTTCCTGATTCCCTCTTATTTTAATAAAGTATCCAATGATCAGCGATTCCTCCAGTTTCCCCTTCATTAGTTCTATGTCAGCAATTCCACCGTTCGACCTATCAAGCACAAAAAAGGGACTATTGCTTTTATTCCGTTCCTTCAGCCTGGGCTGAGCTTCCTCTTTGCAGCTTCAGCCTAAGGGTGAAGATCACATCCTTTTTCTGCTCCTTGACACGTCCTCACTTTCGAGAAGCCTGTTGCTGTAGCGAGCCAGATGCCCTATCAGTTGAGTTCCAGTTGCACGTTGGGGCCAACCACTGGGTTAAGAGCACAGCTCTACAACCCATTGAGACAGACCAAGCAGAACTTCAGCGCTAACACAATCTCCGTGCTCAAGACAGTATACAGCAGGCTTTTAGAGCCAGATTTGATTTTGCAGCGCAGACAATACCAAGTAAAATAATCACGTACTCAAAAGACACAGGAGAGCGAACAGCCATGGAGAAAGGTGCCGTTAGCAATCGCATCACCAGTAGCAGCAATTGCCACCAATTCCTCTCAAGTTATTGCCACTCTTTCTGAGCAACGCTACACACCAGCAAGAGTGTATTTCCAGCTGTGTCCTGGGAACAGCCCCCCGGGCAGGTGCTACTTATTTTTTTACTGAATCCATGTCCTGAAGCAGCAGCTGCAAAGACCAAATGAATGCCTTTGCCGACAGGGCAGAAGGCAACCCACCACTGTCCACCCACTGCCAACAACTGCAGGGACAAATACCTCCCTCGGCTTTGCACCTCCGGCTGTCTCCCAAATTCTCTTATTTACCTCTTGCTTTCAACTGCCTATAGACCTGTGGGCTTAGCAGAACTTTTGTTATTCCTGGGAGGTCAAAGATGTATTGGGATTTCATCCTTGGTGAGGAGACAGAATAATAGGGATGTACCTCACCGGCGCAACAAGCACACCCTTCCTTCCTGTACTCCTACCCTTTGAAACCCAGCCATGGATCAGATCTCCAAAAACCCAATCAAACAAGCAGAGCTACATCACTGAGGGGCCTGTCAAACCCATGTCATACAGGTTTGATGACAGGCAATGAAGTCTCAATCCACACACTTATGAACACCACGGACATGAAAGGCAGCCAGTCACCTACTACAAAGAGAGACCTCTGCAGCTGCCAACAGAGCCAAAACAGACTTAGACCCAATAAACTGGCTTCATGCAGTCAAGACTGGTGTAACCCACACTGATTTAAATATGCCTCAAACCATTCATTTAACTAAGATAAGTAGATGCTGGATAAAAATAATCCCACTCTCCCCCAGACAGATTAGGCACATGCCAGTTCTCCATCAAGGGTCTCAGTTAACGCGTCTGATATCGAGACTGGCAACACTAATATTATCTTGGCATTACTTTAAGGCCTGGCTTAGAATAAGATCTATGGGCCTCCAAGGTTAAGGAAAAAAACACTGCCTCCAGTTACAGAGAAAAGCTTGTGCCTGCGAGTTACACAAACTCAGCAGCTACTAGCTGGGCCTTAAAGTCAGCTGTAGTAGGAGCTGGACAATATCTCAACTCCTTCAGCAAATATCACACATTTCTGAATACCAGCCAGCCACAAGCCACCCAAGCGCCTTCACCAGCAGGACGTCTGCTGTCCTAGACTGTGGACTCAAGTACTCCAAGGATTGTTTCCGTGAGCCTAGCAATGCAGTCTGACTACTGCAAGACCCACAGGCAATAGGAGACTTCTTACCTCTGTGTGGAATTTGTTGTCACACAAATACAACGACGTATTGATTGGTTTGAAAGGTTCAAAGTCAATGTTGACTTTCTTCTCTTTTCCTTCTTCTGTCACAATTGTTCCACAGTAAACAACCAGACCATTTGGAGGTACTACAAAGGACACAAATCAATTTGAGATTACTAAGAAATATTGCAAGCTGTACCCATCAAAACCCAACTACTAGGCTTTGAGACCTAAGGTAGAGCTGAAATTGAAGTTCTTAAGTTTTTTTTTTTTACTTTCCTTTTCCCCTACCTCTTTCCCTCCCAGATCTCTAAAATGGAAAACAAATGTAGTGCACCTACACTGGACAGCTTAGAGCAGGAAGCTAAAGGTAACACTGATGGGAAGATGTAAAGCTGCAATAACATGCACCTGGTCCGTTAAACCCATCAGCTTGCAGGCTCAAAGAATCCAGAAAAAGGCTGAACACCCCTGCGAAGCTTTCCTGGTTCTTATACAGCGATTTATAGACTGTCCATCTCAATGAAGGCCACGTGTCAGTGTAAAGACGGTAGCGATGAGCTCATTTCCAGTACCTACTTTAGATGGCCTGAGCCTGTTTCCTCCCACACTGATGGTAGCTGCACAGTGGCATGCAGAAGGCATAAGTGAGGTTCTGCTTGGTGGAAAGCCACAAATGAACTGCTGTGGAACAGCTCTCAAGGCTGGCTAAGCTCAGAAGGGTCAGCACTTACTAAAGACACGGACCACCCTACTATTCCAGTCTCAAGGGCTACCCCTGAAGCAGTCATCCATGGGCAACACGCTTGGAATATCAGCTTGAAATAGCAGCACAGGCCAGATATGATTAGCAAAAACCTGCGTAATGCAGGAACTTACAGCTGTTTCCCAGCAAGGGCAGTTTGCCAGCATCCATACGAGCTAGAAGTTACCTTTGTTATAGAGTTTCAGTCTTTGCTGTACAGATGTAATGGCTCCCAGTACTGAAAGGCGATTCACTCGAGACTTAATGTTGGAGGCGGTGCCAAACTCATCCGCTAACATTTTTGCCACTCGTGAGATCTGGTCTTTGGGGGGAATGATCAACGATATCATGCTGGTACCATTGCTGAGAAAGGAAGAAAAGACAGGTTGTGAGCAGCCACCAGCCAAAGCAACAAGTGTACTCATACCGTATTCCACGCATGCAGCTGTCTCTCCTCCCACCCCTCGAGAACGCTTCACTTCACTGTTATCCGTGCAATTCCCCTTCTGCTGGACAGTAATGAGAAAGAAAACAAAACAGGGCGTTCAGAAGATTTGACTCCATGACCAAGTGTTCAGGTCAGCCACTACCAAGCAAGTCCTCCAAAAGCTGCTCGTTTAGCCTGGGATACTACTCTGGAAAAAAGAACATATGTGAAGACTGAGGGCTGCAAGCTGAAGGCATGGAAGCAGTCTCCAGCAGAGATTATTTAAAACAATGCAGCCACATACTTTAAGGACATTTTTAAACCCATTCCATTTGTTCTCAGACAGCTGGAGCACTAGCTGGCCCAAGTGCTGTTTTAACACTTTGTTCTCCTCAGATTACGACAGAAAACTGAACTGGAAGGATCCTTTTGCAGCAGTTAGTCTTTTCTGCTTTCCTGATAGCGCTTGGCTTTATAGACAAGCTCGCCAGCTCTGGCAGCTGCTTTAAATAAAGCACACTTAAGCATGACTGCTAGCTCAGGAGCACCAACCCCAGGCACAGTCAGGGGATAAGACCCCCCACAAATCACAGAACTGGCTTAAATAAAATGAAAAAAAAAAAAAGAAAAGTAAGTTTGATATTAGTTTTTCCTATAGCTTTGGGGTGGATCCGGCAGAGGTCTTAATCCCCAAAGCAGCCTCATGGTTCAAATCCATTCAAAGCCAAAACGAAAATGAGGGAAGTTCCCATCCACCTTCCAGCAGGTACCTCCCATGTGCCACTGAGTATCCCAGATGTCTGAAGTGCTGCTTCTGCATTATCCCAAATTTAACCCAGACCTCCTACTTCACATTGGAGTAATGGCATAAAAATCAAATACCTCATCGTATCCTCTGCCTGTCTCAAGGTCAAACCAGCTAAGCTCTGTGAAAAAATCTCTACTCAAGATTCTGAGTCAGAGGACCAACAAAGTGCTTTTCTGCCATAAAAAGGGTTTTGCTCTTTTATATTTCTTACAGTAGAAGACGACTAACGCAGTACCTGCCTGCTGCTGTTTGAGCTTGTCATGCACCAGCGTCCTGCCTGAAGTGTTTGGGCTACAGAGACAGCAGGGAAGTGCTTTAAAAAGCATCACTTCATTAGCCTCTTTACAGAAGTTGTACACCCTCTTCCCAAGATCTTCAATTCAGGCCAAGTTGAAACAGATGCTGCTAGGTCAAATAAGTCCCCGACCTTAAAGACAACTAATTGGTTTTAATATCTGAGATCCCCATACACGCTAATCAAGAAAGTCGCAAAGAGACACTTGCACACATTACTCCCAGAAGGAGCTTTGAGCCATGCTGACAGCTATCAGACTTCCAGGTCACACCAGCCAAGAATACTCCCTACACCACTCAATTAAAGCCGCCGGCTACCCCAGTGAACGGCACAAGCCTGAGGGGAGATATAATGGCCTCTCATTCCCAGCAGGCTCCTTTGAGTAAGAGGCTGATCAGGACGAAAGCGACTCTTCCCGACTTTTCTGAAAGTAGCACTCTTCGGGAAAGCTCACGCAGTTCGTTTCGTTAAAAGAAGAGATTCTCAGACTTCCCAGAGATTAGAAAGCTCTGCGCATCACGCCTAACTTGCTGCACAAACTAAGGGCATCCCCATGTGGCAGGTGGGAGATGGGACCCTTCTGCCCCTTGGGCACTCCACAGCTTTCCTGCTAAGAAGAGATTTCATGGAATTTTTCCTATATTGAGGACAGAGGGGAAAGAGCAGACAGCAAGCTAGGGGAGTAGGTGGGAACAGCATGGAGGAAGACCTCCCAAGACCAATTCTTCAGTAAAAAAGCACTTGTAAAGGTATCTCCAGTTTTGAAATGCAAGCCACCCCTCAAATCCCAGCCCCTGGCCTCATGTTATGTTCCACTGCCCCCGAAACACTGGCCAGATTGACATGGGCATCAGCAGAGCTGCTGGCCAGAGCGCAGCTCCGCGTACCGCGAGCCAGCCTGAAGGGGCCACCGCGACGGGCGATTATTTATATTACACACAACGTCTTATCTATAAGGCAGTCACACGTGTCACTTAGCTCGCTGTTCCTTAGTTACACCCTGCCCAAAGCACCCTGAGGTAACACAGTGGACTTCACAAGCCCTCGGGATTTATTACTGCAAACAAGAAAATGAAAATGGTCTCCCAGATGATGCATTCTCCCTCATTTATGTCTCAAACTAGTTTAACACAGCACAGTACTGTGCTTGGTCCAACCCTGCAAGCAAATTCCAGCCTGGATTTATATCCAAAAGCACCTTCCTTTACCAACATCAAGTGCATTTCTTGGGTTTAACGTGCTCTTGCCACTATTTACTCAGCCAAAGCTACTTCAGGCAGTGAGTCCTGCAGAATCCAGCAAAATCGCAGGCGTGCAGCTTGCCACAGGAGCAGCGGCAGCCGCAGCACCTCACAGCATCCCAGGCTGCTGGAGCGTGGAGCACAAGGAGTCAGCCAGCTTGTCATCCCACGTCCCTGGACACCCAGCAGCTGCAGATTTGCACACGAGTGACCAGGATGGCTGCAGGACACCCTCATACACCACCAAGACCTTGTTATCCTACCCCAGAAAAGCAGTTTCACCCTCTCAAAGCAAGCTTGTACCTGTACATGACCCTACTGAAGGACAAAAAGTTCTGAAAACCTGGTTGCATCTGTTAAATTTACTTTGATGAGGCAACATGAAGCAAAGAGTTTCTAATAAAACTGAAGTTCAAAAACCCTCAGGAAAAAACAGGTGACTCCGCATAGCAATACAACGTCCAGGTTTCCTGTTCGTCTTCGCAGCCGCTGTGCCTGAACAAGATGACAGGTATTTCATCAAAATCCCAGCTGCGCGCTGGGTTCTGGAGTACTTTTACTCTGGTAACGACGTACGGGAAATCACGCTGCCTACGACCTCCCAAAAAGGGCCTTTCCAGAAACCAGACCTAAACCCAGCAGGCTCTGCTGTGCACGAAGCACATGGGACATGTGCTGCCAACCACGAATCCTCCAGCAAGCACACAGCCAAACAGAACTTCATTAGAGAATTGTTACAGCGAACAATTAAGCAATCAATCTAGATTAAGGGCAGCGCTCGCACTGGCAGCTCGGGATCGAACGTGCAATGAGCCGGTTCTTCCCTGTATCATTCCCAGCACTCCTGCAGGAAGGATGGACCCAAAGCACTCCAGATTATACTCTGCTCAGCGGGATCCCGATTTCCAAGTGCAGCGTTGCTGAGGTTTCCCTCCCTGGTTTTAGCGTACCCAGGACAAATTACACTAGATCAGCTGGAAGCTAACACTGCCAGACTGAACTGAGGCAGGCAGTTTAAAGCAGCTAGAGACAGCTGCTGTCCCTGTTCGGGGCTAAGGACTGCTTGCACAGCAGCCAAAGCGCTGCCGCTGCCAGGGAAGCGTGTGCATCAAGACCCGGAGCGCTCCAGGAGGTTTGCTTTGTCAGAAACCGGCACCCGGGACCACAGGACAACACATGTGCCACCGCACAAGGAGCTGGAGAGAACAATTAAAAGCATTAACTGCACCTGTCCGCACGCTACAAAGAAACAGGGGGGCAATTAAGTGCCAACCTCTGGAAAGGTAGGAACACTTCACTCTCTGGGTGCTATGGTTACTACTCACGCTGCGCCAGCCCTGCCAGTAATTGGCAATTAGCTCAGGTTTAGCGTGGCCTGGAAGCTACCAGCATGAGGTATCTCTAGGATAGAAGATGACGATTAGGGCTCTGACTTTGCTCCTAAGCCACCGCAGGTGGGCTCCAACCTTGCTCCTGCAACCCACCAGAGAGCTGTTTGGGGGAAAGGGAGAAGCAGAAACAAGCCTGTTCTATTATTGAAACTTGAATGTTACTACAGTTTGAATTTCAGACAACTGCACCGTAAACCAAACAGGCTTCCCAGTCGCAGACAGACCTAAGAGCAAATGTTAACAAGTTACCACAGCGAGTGGAAACGTGCGCAGTGCTGAATCACCACTAGCACAGCCCCAAAAAGCTGAAGGGAAAAAAAACAACTTTGCCAATATTCCTGCGAGCAGGTACTACAGCATCCAAGCAGCTCGTTTTCCCCGCAAGGTCTTCCCGCACTGCCTAAGAGGTATGATCCTACAGCATCTTGCTGTGCCTTGTGACAGCTGTGGCGTTTCAGACCAAGAATGGTACCTAGTGGGTTATTTTTGGAAGAGCAGGGATTTCACAGGAGACACACCAGCTGGATTGCTGTGCTGAGTCCCAAGCCACGGCTGGCACCAGGAGCGGTGCCCACTGTGTATGTGTTTGACAGTTCCGCACGAGGAAGCCACCGCAAGAGAAGGCAAGGGCACAAAGCGAGCAGTGTATCACATTCGAAAGAAGCTGCCAAGTCCATCCCATGGATGGCTTTCAGTGCAGCTGGCAGTTGACCCTCCTGTTCTGGGTGGCCATCGTCATCTACAGGGATTCGGTTTCCACTCTTTGCCCATCAGAAGGAACAGCTGAGCAGATCCTCAGACCTTCAGCTTTCAGCTGAAACTAGAAACTGGTCTAGTGTTTTTCTAAAAGACTCCCACCATCTTACATAGCTTTAGGTCAGTGAAATGGCAACCTGCACGGCCACGCACCACACAAAGTACCAAACGCAGAAGCACTGACTGTAGCTCCCCTCGACGCAGCAGACGAGCAATCCCAACCAGAAGCTTGAGGAGGAACAGTCACTCAACCTGCCTCCTGGAATTTGGGATACGCGCTGGCAAGGGAGAGCATTAATTTAACAGACACGCTATATAAATAGCACTTCCTGGCCTACCCTGTGGTATCAGAGGAGACCTGACAAACAGCAGCTGAGCCGTGGCTGCTCCACAATGAAACATTTCACACTAATGGCACGCTGTGCAATGGGGGGATGCAGGGGCAAGGAAGGTCAGTCGTTCCCAATGACTCAAAATGAACTTATTTTTACTGGCTTCATGAGTGTCTCGCCTTCCCCAGGAGCCAAGGGCAGCAGGAGGCCTATGTGTAAAGTGGCAGAGACCGGCAGGAGCACGCAGCAAACAGCCTTCAGATAATCTGGTCTTAACCACACACCACAGCTAGGAAGCTTTCTATGAAGTAACTGTTGCCACATACTGCTTCAAGCCATGTTACCTGCCCGAGGTAACATCCGTTGGTCTCCATCCAAGAGGACTGTGGATTATTGGGCAGGAGGAGCCCAAGCTGCCTGAACAGCCACGACTACTCAAGTTACAGGATGGTTAGACCAGTTCCATCGCTGACACATCCACAGCCAGCTGCAAGCCAGGTGCCAGCAACATCTACGTAATCCAAGGCAGAACTTCACCAGGCGCACACCACAGGTCCAAGAGAAGAGCAGTGCTTTTGAACAAATATCCACACAGCGCTGCGGGCACACAACGCTTCAGCAAAGGGCTACGCTGAGAGCACAGTCCACCCAAGCAGCGATGCAGGTAAAGAACATTTGAGGTTTTTTGGATCCTGTATCTCAGCAGAGATGTTGAATGAAGTGCTAGAAAGTGTCCTTTGGTACAGGCAAGTACAAAACTGCTGGTTTCGGTTCTCTGACAAAACACAGGCCATTAGACACTCCCTGTTCATACAGCCCTGTATGCAACAGCACGGACCGTGCCGCAGGGAATTTCTATGCATATGCTCTTACAACTTATGAATTACGGCTGTGAAGCACATAAACAGGTCAGAGCTGTGCCCTTTAAAGATTTAATCAAATAGGCAGTGGCTCAGGTCCACTTGAGATGCCAAATCTAGAGAGATGACAGCAGATGCAAAAGCTACGTAACATTTCCTGGAAATCCTGTCAGCTTGCTAGGAAAGGGCAGAGACAATCTTAAGAGTCTAGGATACCTTCAGGGGCAACGTCACCTGGAAGCTTACCCAAAGACTGCACTGCCTCTATGTGAGAGCATCAGTTGAACGCTCTGCTACGAACAGCCAACATGCCTCAATCTAATTGCTGCTTGAGAAGCAACAGCTTTTTGTGGTGTCTCCATGAGAAGCAGATGAAATCCCACTCCCTTTTCAGATGACGGGCTCAAAGCACAGCTCGAGCAGGAGACAAGCTGCACAGACACCTGGACAGAGCACACAACACCAGTTAGCTGACAATGGGACCTACCGTTAGCTCCTTTGAAGTTTAATGTAAAGTTGGGCTGAAAGCTGTGCTGTTTGCAGCACTTTCTACAGCATCATTTCAACAAGAACCTCATAACCCTCACCTCAGAGGCATTCTGCATTTCCCACAGGATATAAGAGAACTCTACATCATCTGCTAAAAGGCAACATCAATACAAGTTGTTCCTCAAAGGTTTCCAGGTCATCCAAAGAAGGGTATGAAGATATGGAAGAGACCAGTTCCCAAGCAAAAGCAAGGCAGAGATGACCTCTCTAGATCCAGTTCCACCTCTTAAGCACAGAAAAAGCACAAGATAGGTACAGGGTGGATACGAGGGAAGGATTGCAGAGCCAGAAGACCAAGTAATTCTTTCCCCAAGAGTACTTTTCAGCGTAAGCATTAATTGGAGAAAGCCAGCTGCTCTCCCCCGAGTCGAAGAAACACTCCAGATAGCTAATCCCCGTCAGTCTTCGGATGCCACCTCCACTCTGGACAAAGCAAAACCACTTAGCTGCACAGCATGAGGCCTTGCAGCTATTACCACCACGGCTCACACAATGCCAAGCTCCCGCGCTGTAGCTCTGTCCCAGAGCCCTAGACAGGAATCTTCTGTCACATCTGCCAGCATTACAGGAAGATGATACACAAAAAGCACTCTGTGTAACCAGAAACAGATTGAACATGGACATTAAGACTGTCCTGAAAAGGTATTCTGCCCTCCTACCCTAACCCACTGACCTTCTCAAAGAAGAAAAGCCCCCAGATGCCAAGCAAGGTTAACGACCGCAAGCTAGGGAGTGAAGCACCAAGCCAGAACCCACCCTAGAAAAGAGAAGTGAGCCTGCTCTCCTCAGTGCACCCCCTGCTTCGGCAGCAAGGGAGAGCCTCCCACAGGGAGGCAGCAGATGGTTGCTTCAGCAGAGGAGCGGAGGCAAGACCAGCTAGTGTCTCACCAAGGGTCAGGCAAGGTAGTGCTTTCCCCCCCCCAGCAGTCGCTGGGCTGCTGCCAGGACCTGCCTCGCGAGCTCAGCACACAGCACTCCCCAGGGACAGCAAGGAGGTGAAAGAAGAATCAGGTCACAGACCTCTATTCCTCCACGTCGCAGAGAATTTGGCCAGGTATCACGCGTCCGAAGGCTGCGCAGGTAGCGGGTAACAGCAAGCCCTTGCCCGTTGTTCCACCATGTACTACCTGCACAGAGGTCAACACGAGCAGCTCCATGCTCCGAGCTTCCTCCCGTCCCCAACCAGACCCAGCTCTGACACCGCGGCTGCTGCTCCAGCAACTGCCAGCGCCCAGCACCCGAATCAGTTCTGCGGCTCCGGGAGCAGACCCCGACTCCATCCCGCGTTGCTGAAGAGCACTGAATCGGCACACCCTGCAGGGAAGGTGAATCAATGCCACTCCGAAATCCTTGGATCAAAGGCAACACATCACCAAACATAATTGCGCAGGCATGTTTTGAATAGGCCTTACTGGCTGCATCTGACCTCATGCAGAAAGCCCGGATGCCCAATTACTGGTAAGTGGAACAGACGTTTCTGCACTTCAGACGTTTGTGACTCACTGGGAGGCTCAGTTTTGCCACAGCTCCCCTGCTCTCCCTCCTCTCTCCTATTATTAATGCTCCAAGTTTAAAAGACTTGTTGCATTATGCTAATGGGCCAGTTGGGTACAAGACGTACACAGAGGGACTGGAGCAACAAATCCAGATTTGCTTGTTAAGATGTTAATGCCTCAGAGCTACATGAGAATAGGGAGCTAACAGGAGAGGGGGAAAAAAAAAAAAAATCCAGTTGCCACAAAGCCAAAAAGGTCTGTCCTCTTTTGAGATGTTCGCTTCCATCATCTACCACGTCATTTATCTTCAGCAGCCAGGGTCTCATTCATTAGCTCTATGTGAATGATGATCCGTGTGTGAATCACACTGCTCACTAATGATTCACGCGGTTGTAAAAGGGGATCAGGCTGCCCAACTACCAAAGGCTATAAAACACTTACTAGAGTTCTTGTCTGACACGTAACCCTTCTCCCAGATCCCGTCATGTTCTGCCACTTGCTAGTGTGCACTCTCAAAGCAGCCCTTCCTAACTGCTGCTGTAATTCAGAAGGAACAGGTAGAGCAGGCAGATGAGAAAGCCCAGGAAATGTTTTACAACAATTAGACACAGGCAACCAGCGGGACGTCAACAACCCTTTGGACATTCTCCCGCGCTCCGGCTGCCTTCTGGCCTGGCACAGGGAGAAGGGAGCGTTCTCAGACCACCCACCCTCGACTTCACCAGAACACAAGCTCTTAAGAGACACTGCCTCCGTCCTGAGAGGTCTCATCAGCGCTGCTCACATGAAATCCACACTCAGCTTCTAACCCCAGCACTACGAAGAGACTGGAACAGTCAGGGCAGGGAAACGGCGAAGCAGCTGCAGCACATCCGATGTGATTACCTGCTGCAGAGCTCTCAGGTATCACTTCTGCCCTGCACTACTTCTATTCCAGCCTCTCTGCAAATGTCCCCCCCTCCTCCTCACCAGGAGCAAAAGGCAGAATTAGTATTTGGCTTGGGTAAGAACTTAAATTATAACCTCTTCCCTAAACACTCCACACTTTAATAATGGATCACAAAGCCAAAGCAGAAGATTCATTGTCAGTAGAGACAAATTCCACGTGTCACCCCGCAGAGGCCACTCTTGCAGTCCTTGCCCCGCTCATCTGTCTGACATTTCCCACAGAGCAAAGAGACAGCCATTTACCCCAAGGCTGGCCCAGCCGCGTTTCCAGCAGAAGCCAAGGTAGGCCCACGGGAGACATCAGCTTTTGGTGGAGAGATCCTCGAGGCTATCCCACAACAGGCACTAGCACGGCACATCAGCGCTGCCACCTAGTTAACGCAGCACAAGTTGAAAAGCCAACTACTACCTGGCATAGCACTGCTCTTCACAGCTCCACCAGCTCACGTAGGTCTCCATCACACTCCACGTCCTAAGGTGAAAGCTTCAGCTCTGCAGAAACGGATCCTGTACCAACAGTCGAACTGTTTTGCAGAACCCAGACCCGAGGCACAGCCACGATGACAAAAGGTTCTCGATAAAGAAGGCAGGGAAAGAGATCTGCTGCCAGCCAGGGAGTCGGGGAGGCAGCCTTTGAACCGACGCACCTCTGGCAGTGCAGCCAGAAACCAGTCACAGCGACGAAAGACCACACCAAATCCTCCTCCTGGTGTATGACATCACTTAAAGACAAGGTACTCGCCTAGACACGGTGGGGTTTTACACTCACACGAGACACAGCACACCGCTACACATGGTGTACCGTATCTTCTACGCACACGTTGTGCAGCAGCAGAACTCACACCAGAGTTAAGAATCGACTCTTCCAGCACATGCAACTGTTCAACGGTTATTCCAGCACGGTTGCGGCTTCAGCGCAACGAAGCTGCACAGCAGAACAAGCCATCCACAGACAAGTGCTGCTGACGCTCCCAGGAGCACAGCCTAAGTCAGGAGAGAAACACAGCTCACCGGCACAGCCCAGTATAAGCCCAGCACCAGCAGCTTCCCAGCACTTTGTCCAAAAGAAATCAGGAAAAAGGGAAATCCGTACAGGACATCTACTTGCAACTGACCCCGGTTATTCCCCACATGCATCCCAGCAGCTGGCACGGCTGCAGCGTTCACAGCTGCAGCGTTAACCCACAGGAAGGTGGGCTTTGGGGTCACTTTTGGAAAGGCCTACCACACTAACAGTAGAACAGGCCAACACTATCTTGCTCTCCAGAACCACCAGGTCGTCCCAACAGGTCTCAGCCTTGCCAACTTGCCTGGTCACAAAAGTGGCACCATCCCAGGACACCCCAGATCAAGGTGTGGAGGTGCGCAGTCTACCACCCACCTTCACCCAAGCAGCCTCCTGTCCCTGTCACACAAGGTTGGAAACAGCAGCAGCTTGAGGCCAATTACAAATTTGGGCCCTTCCATGGGGACCAGCAAGGCTCAGGACGGACCACAGGAGAGCCCAGCTGCAAATGATGCTTTCTGCAACACAAGCTGGGCAAGTCATTTATGTCTAAGCAACAGGTCAGCTTTTCCACCCTCAAGCCAAACCAGTACATGTTTCGCTTTGCAGGAACTCCCACGCATTTTCAGGCCTCTGTTCTTCCTGGTGACTTTTTATTTGTCTCACGTTTGGTTTCTCCCATACAGCAGCTGGAAGCCTCCTGCTAGGGTTTAGACTCTGCTAAGTTGAAACTGCATCGCTTTGCTTTCCCATGGCTCTGGAGACACCAAGACTTCCCCTTCTCTCGCCATTTCTCCATTCTCCTACCTTGAGACATTTCTTCCAGTTACAACCAGAACGAGTTACTTGTTCAGACTTAGTTTCTGCATCTGCTCAGAAGCCTGCACACACCCTGTTCCCCCACCTTCCAAATACTTGATTTGTAAGCATTCTTTAACACACTCTGCCAGCCTTCGTTGTGCTTGCAGACAGAGCCTTCAAAGACACCGCTCTTTTTGCCCCCTCTTTCCCCGTTTCGGTAAAACAACTGCTAACGGCTACTGCTCTGAACAGAAGCCCAGCCTGGCCTTTAAGTTCAAGGCAGGAGAAATGTCTCAAGGCAGCAGGTTTCTGAAGGTTTTACCATTATATTGCAGCTCCACAGCCTGCATCTGCACCTGCTGCGCTCTCTCTCGGGGTCAGAACACCCATCTGGCCAGCTGAGGTGTTAGCAAATTGTTTCTGAGCAGAGCTGTTTGCCCTCATTTCTAAGACTTTGAGAAGTTTTCCAAACGTGATTCAGATGTGACAACTACGCCTGCAAGGAACTACTTGCAAGGAACTTAGTTGTTGCCGATACTTGGTTTTGCCAAGCAGTAACAGCTTAGATTAGCAGAAAAAACTGACCGTAGCTCTGCTAACTATTCAGAACTGCAACGACCAAAGGAACAAAGAGTGATTGTCAGTTTAGCACTGACACTGGAAAACTGCACGAAGCAACAGCAGAAAAGCCCTAAGAGAGAGAGGATAATGGGAAAATATAGTGGCTAACACCGCTTCGACTTGAGCTGCTGCAACGTCCACACGCAAAGACACGGCTGCAGCTTCTCAAAGGCACAGACTCTCACCGAGACTGTTTCACACAAAATAACCGTGGGCTGAAAGCAGAATCCCTTCACAGGGGAGAAGCAGAGATGCTTGATGAAAGTGCTCCAAGCTACCAGAGATGAGTGACAAGGCTAGACTTCTCACAAGGGCACAGCTTGCTTATCACCAACCTTTTACCCTCATCTTCTTCTGGCTAGAAAGGTTAATTGCCTGCAGCACAGAACTCGGGCCCCATTTGCTCTCACTCATACACGCTCTGCAGATACCAGCTACTCCCCCTCCCCTCCTCATCAAATCGGAAAGATCAACCCATTAACTTTGTACAGTATCAGACAGTTTGCAACTCATCTTTGGAAGAGCTAGGAGGAGATAACAGACACTTCTGGTTTAGGAGACACAGACAAAAGCTCCTTCTACTCCCTGCCAGCAGAGATAGGGTTTTGAGGTAGGTTTGGGGGTTTTAAAAATTATTTTTTGTTGTTTCCATTTGCCAGGTTCTTGCTATCCAGAGATCAGTGAGAAAGCTGGCTTCCCTAAGCCGGGCTGGGAAAATAACACGGGCCATTCTTGCTAGGATGTCACCTTAAAGTTTGAGAAGCAGTCTTACCCTCGCTGGCCTCTAGCTGATCAGCTTCTGGTAAAGCTGAGGCTCTAATCTTCTCCCTTGCTGTTCTGACCAAATACTGCCATTTACCTCGTCTGTCCCAGAAACGATAAAAGCATTTCCTTGCTTTTATGCTCACTTAACATTTTGATAACATTCTGCAGATTTCACTGAGATTTTACCAAAATAGCTGGATAACAGCAGAGGTGCCCCAGCTGCCACTTGCGAACTGAATGTCTACCTCCAGCTTCCTCCATTTCCCGTCCCTTTGATCCACTGCCGGAACAACCAGCACATGAAACTGGGACACCGCTGCTGGGTCACTATTAGGAGGACATGAGTAAGGGAAGGTGGAGACGCCAGGGAGTCCCTGGCCCTCCGCATCACCCTATTTAAAGGCTTTGCCCCCTAACCCACCCCAGAACAGGTCTTCCTACTCCGCAGGAAGAGGAAGCGACTCTCCCAAAGGCCGGAAAAGCCTGTTTCACTGCCTCACACCTCTTGTGCCGGGGAGCCCAACGCTTCTGGCGGCAGAAGCTGCAGCATCTCTTCCCCTTAGTGGGCCCAAAGAGATCAGGATAATTTTAACTACGACTCCCTGGGAGCGCGATGCGCTTTTACAGGTAACAGGCATAACCTTGCTTACAGCAAGGATTGCCAGCATCAGCAGCCTGCGCCGGGTGGAGGTTTAGCAGCTAGCACGTATTAAACTCAGGAACAGCAGTATCGCGACATTTAAGAGACTTGCTGGATCCAGAGGGCTCAGCTAAACCTCCTACACGCATTTTATTGCGCTTGCAGCATCGTTACCACAAAGCAGAGATGTGCCAGGGATCACTGACAGGGAAGACAGCTGGGCTGTGGCCCCAAGAAACAGTTTCCCCTACTAAGCTAGCCCTTCAGCCTCACCTCTCCCAGGAGCTCCCCAGGATCAGTTTTAATCTTGTTCTCCGCAACACTCGTCTATTCCAAACAACAGGAGAGCCGTCGCTAAAGGCAGACATGCTTATGCTACCACAGTTTGAATGAGAGTGCCAAAGCACTAACTGTACTGTTCCAAAACACAGCCCAGCCTCCCTCGGCGCTGTTACAGGGACCGACAGCCGATTCACAAGCTGCATCGGGTGCCCGTAGCTCCCCAAGCCTTTCAGCTCCACGGCAGGAGTCATTTACACGCTCCCGCGCCGGCTGGGACCTCCCCACGCGTACAACGCGTGCTGTCAACGCTGCGCGAAGGCACAGCCGAATGATCAGCTTCAGCAGCCAAAGTCCACTCTGCCGCAGGGGAGGAAAACCCTGGCTCCGCACTCCCTTTTCCCACAGCCCCATCCCTTGCACAGCTACATAAGTCAGATAAAAAAAAAAATTAGGGTGACCTGTGGCTTGGCTTCCCCTCCTGCCTGGGTTAGTTTTCAGCTGAATGATTCCCCGGCCCGCTCCACACACAAGCACAAACGCCAGCACTAAGGAAAAAACAAGACAGCGTCTTGGCTTACGCGAGCTGTCCGAAGGCAACTCAACTTTTGGGTGGCCAGAGTACGCCGCCAGCGCTGCCCGAACTAGATGAATACCGGTTCGGATGAGCCTGCGGAAACCGGAGCCACACGAGTGGCTGAGGGGTCACCCTTCATTTTTATTTTATTGCGGTGTATACTGAGACGCACACTTGCTTTGCTATTTTACAGCTCCGGTACCGACAGTTCTTACAATTATTCAACTCCGAGTTGCTTCCTGACCCCTGCAGCAGAGCACTGCCGAGTTAGCCGCAGAAACAGGCACCATGTCACCTCTGGCATGGGACCGGCTGTAACACCCAACCATTTCACTTCTGGTGGGGAAAAAAAAGAAACCAAAGCGCAAGGATGACACAAGTGGCATCAGAGACTTTAAATTTAACACTAGTCAAACTTTGGGAGAGTTTGCTTAGCTCCCTGTCCCCCAAGGCACTTCCACTGGAAGGTGAAGGGGTGAGAAAGATCAGGGAAGCGTTGGTACGAGAAGCAATACAGTAACTGCTGCCTCGGCCCTGCCGCCCTGCCCTGACCCTGCCTTCCCCCGGCCAGCTGGCCCCTGGGGAGGAGCCCAGGCCTGCCCGGGGCCCAGAGGAGCCGACTACTCCCGCTGGAATCCGCCGTTCCCCGGTGCCAGCTGGCACGGGGCTGCCGGGAGGCACGGCGGGGCCGGACGCGACGCGGAGCCCCGCCAGCCAGCACGGGCCCCGCGGCCCCTCTCCTCCGGCCGGGGACAGACACCTGTGACACCCCCGCGGGGGCGGCCGGGGGGGACTCACCCGCTTCGGGGGGAAAAGACCGCCGCGGCCAGCGGGGAGCTCGGCGGCCGGCGCTGCCCCTTCCCCCCGCGGGAATCGCGGTTAAAACACGGTTACGCTTCCTTTCCGCGACGAAGCCCCCCCCGGTGTCCCGGGGGGCACGGGGCCCTCCCGGCCCCGTCCCTCAGGCCCCGGGCTCGCTCCCCTCTCCCGGCGGGGACCCGGCCGCTTCACCACGCGGCGAAACAAAAGGGCACCGGGGCCCGGGAAG
>JAAGAY010137318.1:43941-56597 GCA_011801015.1 Ardeotis arabs
AAAAAAAAAAAAAAAAAAAAAAAAAAAAAAAAAAAAAAAAAAAAAAAAAAAAAAAAAAAAAAAAAAAAAGGTATACCAAGATCCTCACGAGAAATAACTTTTCTGCTTAGTATTTGTCAATGGCACACAACCCTGAACACAAAAGCACACACACGCCCTTTGGAAGCAGATGTGGGAGGAGATGGTTCAGTATTGTAATTAAGACCACATCTCCAGGCAGCTAAAAACTTCTGGTTGCCTATTATCAAGAGGTGGCAGCTATTCAGAGGTAAAAGGCTGCCACACACTGAAAATCTACAAGGAAATTAAAGTAACAAGCAGTGTGTTTTTGCTAACAGATTTCTGCCAAAAGCCAACACATACCTTCAAGTTGCCAATACAGAGTTAACAATATTTTTCTCAACCGGAGCGAGCATTCGATTGCTCAAGTGGTTGTCTCCAAGAAACAACTGAAGGGCAGTATAGAGGCTTCCCAGTTAGAGGCACAAAAGAGATTTATTTTGCATCAGGGGAATCTACAAATACTTCTAATTAATTTTCTGAGCCCACAACAGAGCTTTAGAAAACGTCAACCGTGTCATTAATTACCCCAGAACAGCAGGCCTAACATTTCATCGCACTACAGAGCAAAATATACTGACAGCTTGATGTCCCCAAGCCTCCTGCCACTTAGAGATGTTTCTAGCCTAAATGGATGAAAATTAACAAGGCGGTTACACAAAATACCTGATGCTCAAAACACTTGAATTTCAAGATCTTTGTAACGAAGTAATTCAAAATAAAACATGTGCAAGGAAGGGGCATCCTTTGGTGGCAACCTCTGTCAGCAGGCTAACCGAGATGGCAGCAGAGCGCCACGCGTTTACAGCAGCTACGGCACCACCACTGCTGCACACCTCTCCTCCTCACCCCCGAGCAGCGTCCCAGAGCACTTACTTTGCTGTTCGCGGCCGGTGCCTTTATCCTTGGCTGACACGTGAACGATACCGTTCGCATCAATGTCAAAAGTGACCTCGATCTGGGGCACTCCACGCGGCGCTGGAGGAATCCCAACCTGAGAACGAGAAGCGCTTCGCCATTAGCTCTCACACGCACATGAGCTCGGGTACAAGGCTCCAGTGATCTTGGAGATCTGTCAGCTGAATCAACTATTAACTAACCCTCAGAGCAGAGTCCTCTGAACGCCTGTTGGCATCGTGTGATGAATTAGCAGTACCTAGATTTATCAGGATAGAGATTTCTACCCTGAACAAGCGCGCAGAAACCACAAAAGCTAGCCCCCAAGTTTGGTTAGGAGGTGACACAGGTGCTGCTTTATTGCTAAGCAAGCCACTCGTCCCCTCCAGGACATGGCAGGATGCTCTGTTTCCTCAGTCCTGGGCAGGACTGGACTTCACTGTTCTATCTTTGAGGCCATCATATTAAAAGAGCGACAGGCAGTACAGCTTCCTTCAAAAGGACAAAAGGCAAAGCCCTTCCTTTCTGGATGGCCCTTCCTAGCAACAGCAAGTTTGGATCAACAGTTGTAACAGCACCAAACTTTGCCAGCACTGACAAAACTAATTCTGCGTAGGGAGCTGGTTAGTCAGCCACCCACTGCGCACATGAATCCCTGGAGCACATCTGGTCCCAGTGAGCAGGGCAGTTCCACGGCTTTCACAGCAAAGCAGTACTGGGCTAGAAATGGGTTTCTCTAGGGACTGCAGGTAACGTGGAGCCTGCTCCAAGTCTTGTCTTTGCAACACCAGAGGAAAGGCCTGCATTCAGGTCATCTGCTGCACAGGCCTGGTACTACAGGGCTCTTCTGGCTCCTTGTGCCCAGAAGTAGAGAGCCCTTCTAGGTGACCAAGCCCTAAAGCTGCAGTAGCCCCTGTGCCTCATAAGACTGCTTAGAAACTTCGAGCTCCACCTTAAACATTAGTTGCTCCCCTGGTGCTGAAAAGCTGTCCCAGAATCAGGCTGAGCCTGCAGAGTCTGCTTTTTTTACTACAAATAGGGTCAAATGTCTTCTGTAAGATGACTCCTTTCCAACACCGCCTTCAGGGGTCAACTGAAATGGAGGTGGCTTCAAACGTCTCAAAGAAGGTCAAGTCCAAGGTCATGAACACCAACGTACCAATGTGAACTGGCCAAGAAGTTTGTTGTCGCTAGCCATCTCTCTCTCCCCCTGGCACACTTTAATCTCCACTTGAGTCTGCCCATCAGCAGCTGTAGAAAACACCTGGAAAAGGCACAGAAAGTTATGAGTAGCTAGCAAATTGCAACATATGAACTGATGTAGTTACAAGCTGACAAAACAACCAGGGAAAGAATAAAGAGAAGCTACTCCAAAGAGAGAAAGAATCATGAAACGCTTGTTGTTCCCCCGTTCCTCTGACAAAACACCAAGCCTAGCTACACCAAGCTCACTGGAATCTCATCCTATATGCACTTAGGCCCATACAAACTGGCAAGGCCATGCCAGCAAGCAGACTCCAGTGGCAGCCAGCCACAGTACCAGAACGTTGCCTCCTGAAGCGGGAGGGCTCCTGCCTCAACTCAACAGCCCAGAGAGAACAAGCGTTATCAGTAAGAGCACAGACAAGCAGACCCAGACAAGGCAAAATGAAAGAAAGGATCACACCCAAGTCTACTACTAGGGCCTCACAACACAGGAAAAAAAAAGTAATCCCTTCTGAGGTATGCCACCCAAGAAAGGTGGTCTCAAACAGGTGTGGTGCTCAGTTACAGAAGGTCTCCACACAATTCTTCTTCAGAATGATGTGTTGAGTGTTACATCATGGCACACACACTGGAATTGTGACTAGGCCAAACATCCTGGGGTACCTTGGCACTTACCTCCCCTCTCAGCCACACTAATAACCAACAGAGATACACTCAGTGGCTGACATTAAATCTGGTATTTACAGTGCTTCTCCTTGCCTGATGAGGAGACAAGACTGTCTACTGGGACGCTGCGGGCAACCTTCAGTGGGTGCTTGAGACCACCACAAAAGACCCACCCACCTAGAGTCAATTTGTACCTGGCTCTTTTTAGTTGGTATGGTAGTATTTCTGTTGATGAGCTTTGTGAAGACACCTCCCAGCGTCTCAATCCCCAAGGAGAGGGGAGTTACATCCAGCAGAAGGACATCAGTAACGTCACCAGCTAACACGCCACCTTGAATAGCTGCACCAATAGCAACGGCTTCGTCAGGATTAACTGCTTTGCTAGGAGCACGGCCAAACAAATCCTGTACAGTCTGCTGCACCTGAATGGAGAGAAAGCACAGCTCGTATGCAGAGTGAACCACTGCTGCCCAGCGCTGCGGCCGTAAGACGACGCCAGCCTTGGCTAAAGGTCTGTATCTTTACGCTCCCGCTGCCTTGTAACCCTGTGGGATGACAGAAATGCTAAGCTTCAGCCTTCTGCCTGCTCCCTAATTCCCCATCTTCCACACACCCTGTTAAACGCACATGTTTCTGTCTAGACAACCCCTTCTCTGGAGACTTCCCTGCAATCAAGTTTGCCAGCTGCAAGTCAACCTACATCAGTCCCCTCACGCAGCCCAGCCACAGTCAGAAGGGAGTTATCAAGCAGCAGCCAAGGACTGCTCCCCTCAAACTCGTACAGGCCAACCCTGGGCAGAACACAGCTGTCAAGGACAGGACAGCTGTGGAGGCAGAGCACAGGCAAAGCACAAAAAATCCAAAGCAGAAGGACAGTTCATCTTGTTTGTGTGTAATAAAGGATAAAAAAAGAAAATCATATGAAGGACAGTACTTTCAAACTATTTAAAGGGCTGCTTTACCAGAGAAGCAGATCTGCTATGTCGGCAGACAGCCTGAGCTGCGTTACTAGCTTTCCACTGCTCTGCCCTTTCTGAAGGATGTCGCCAAGACTGCAACAGCTTTACTGAAATACTCAGATGGGAATGCAACAAGGTGTCTGCACCAGAGCACAGCTCAGTAGCCTTACAGGAGAAGGGTGTGAGCCTTCACTCCCGCTCGCAGCTTCCCTCGTCCCTGAGTACTTCCATGAGGGACCCATCAGCACAGGGGAGCACGATGTGCCTGGAAAACTGTGCTGTAAGCAAATGCCCAGCTCCCCTGCACTTAAGCCAAGAGACATCTGCCGGGGCTGTTCGTTACAGAGGAAACCTTACGTACGAGCATATAATTAAGTCTTTCCCTCTGGAGGCATATTTTACAATACAAAAGAAACACGATGTCTAACCACCCACTGTAGGTTTCCTGGAGCGCTGGTCACGCGAATGCTCCGAAGAAAGCACGTTCTCTCCTGGCAGTGTAAAACCAACACAAGCAAGGCACGCAAGAGAAGGCTCTGTGCTGAGCGCGGCACACAGGCACTCATCTCGGAGCCAGAGCTGTAGCTACCGGCACTCAGGAAAGCATTACGTAAGCTCAAAGCCACAGGTACCAGGCATTATAATAGGGCATAAAAAAGTAAAAATAATAATTAAAAATTAAAATCAATATTTAAGTACTGTCTCCCACCTCCAAAGGCTACATGATGTTTCAGGAAGGGCTTCCCCACTTGTACAACTGTTTTTAATCACTTTACACATAGCTAACCACACCATTTTTCCTTCAACCAGCTGGGACAGCAGGGACTTCGGGAAGGTATAGCACAGTTACTTCACTTGAGCTTTGGCCAGAGCAGCAGCTTGTGTTTATCTTGTTGCTCTGGTTCCCCTGCCTGGGTGACCTTCTACACACACTAATATCACCCCCAGCCACCCGGCTCATTTAACACTTAGGGAAGGAAAAAAGAACCCACCACCAAACCAATCCCAAGCAGGATTAGGTACACACCTACAATCCTAGAAGGGACCTGCAAATTACAAATCTAAACAGCAAACAGACAGCCCAAGCCTGACTGATCCCTATGGAATGAGATGTTGGTAATCTCTGTAGAAAAGGACTGGTTGTACCCTGAGAAAGCGCAGTGTTCATACATGTTCAGCTCTGACTTCGGGGGAGCCAAGCAGCAGTCTGCATCGCTACGAACAAGAACACTAAATCACCAGACAGCGCCTTACCTGCAAGACCGTGCGTGTCAGCAGAGCAAGCTTTTAAGTTACCTGCTGGTGCTTATCACCACAAAACAAAGGTATTGGGTAACGGGGGTTTGGAACAGCCAAGTTAAATACGCTTGGCAACACCCAGCCTCACGCAGGCAGCCAAATACACGCAACCAGCAGGCAACTGGCCGTTCCGCTTGTGCAGTTCTTCACGCAGGGGAAGAAATCCACTGGAAGGCAAAGATTACTGACAGGTTATTGTCACTGAAGCGTACCTTTATCACGCACCGGGTCCCCAACAAGAGAAAACGCCCTGTGTATCTGAACTGCTTATGTTCAGTCCACATCACAAAGTTGAGCTGAATTTTCAATTCCTGATACCTCCCACTTGTCTTTGTAAAACACAGCTCAGCTGCAGCCCCCAGATCCAAGCTGAACTAATTAAACAGGATGAGAGAGTCCCTTGCTACTGCTTTCCTGTGACTGCTTAGCATGTCTGCTCCGCTCCTGGGGGCCTTCGGCTGCTGCAGCTCTGAAGTTACCGGACTCCCAACTCCCCTGTTACAGCTCACCCTTAACAGGAAGCACCGGGTAGCTGTGCCAGCTGCGCCTGGAACAGGGACTTATCTCATACCTTTGGCATTCTGGTCATGCCACCGACGAGGATGACTTCACCGATGTCACTCTTGCTGACTTCAGCATCCTGCATGGCTTTCTGGCACGGCGCGACCGTCCTCTTGATCAGATCAGCGACAATGCCCTCAAACTGCGAGCGAGTCAGCTTCATGTTCAAGTGCTTTGGTCCGGAGGCATCCATAGTAAGGTACGGCAAGTTAATATCAGTCTGCAGCACAGAAACGGACACGGAGTGAGAAACAAGAATGGAAAATAAGGCAGCTACGCGCAGGTTTTAGATGAAATTACAGGTTCTGTTCTGCCTGTACTGAAATGTGCCTGTTCACCCTGCAGCCCAGTGGCAGCAGGCATATTTTTATGTTTGACATTTCAGACAAAAGACAATAAAATTATTTTGTTAGACATCTCACAGTTACAACTGTTAAGTTCCAATTTTAATATTGTGTTATTTTGAGGTCTTCTCTTGTTAAGAAAAACAATTTAATTTCTACCATAGCCAGGAGGCAAGAGCTGAAACACTGGAAGTGGCAATCTCAATCCTCTTCCTTTAACACAACAGAGAAGAAAGCCCATCTTCAGAGTTCAGAAGGACTTTGTCAAATGACTAACATTTCATGTAACATTTCGTAACTCCCGACTGCTTTCTAAATGCAAGCAACCCACATTCAACAGCCAGTCCACTGCCATTTAACAGAAAGTTCATCAGGGCCTGGGACCATAATCCCCGCTCTTCGTGGCTATTTGTGAATCACCTTACACATTCACATGCTGCATTTTTAAAGCAAATCTTATGCTGAAACCATCTTGTTCAAGTGCTGAGTCATGCTGACATCAAAAGATACTACAAATCACAGCAATTAAAAACATTAATGCTTTAAGCTCTAGGGATTAAGTTTACACACCATGAACTAAACCTATGTTACTGACTAGAGGTGTGCATCTGCATCTGGTCAAAAATATTAGGTGAAAATAGGGCCAAAAGCAAGTTGTTTTCCCTTCACTGCTGAAGAGTTAAGGAATCCAGCTTTTCCTGGTATGAACAGACTGTATTTGCCAACTGTTGAGCTAGTAAAACAGAGCCTGCTATGTCTCTGGCAGAACTATGCATCCATTGTGACAGGCCTAAACTCCTTGCTATGAGCTTCCCACTGGCCAACAAAAAGACCACCATCAAAAAAAAAAAAAAGTTTATTCAGAACCTAGAAATTGGCAGAGTCCCCATTTCAATTACTATATAATTGACCTTAATTTCACTTCGGCAAGACTATTACACCCCCAACTTGCTGCTTCTCCAGCTCCTTATTCAGTAGTGAATAAAGGACGTGCCTGAATGCATTAATAAACAAAGTGGGCAGCAAAAAGAAAGGAGTATATGTTGCCCACTGTCTGGACAACTCTTCTGTAGTCAGATTAGACTCCTTATAGAAATTACTTCTTGTTATTAGTCAAATTAGCTGTTTCAGTGGAATGAGTAGCACCAAGGTTTTGGAACTGCTTGCACAAAGCTGCAAGTGCTTCCAGTAACTCAGCTGCACTAGCTGCAGCTAAATGCCCCGATGCCCATCACTCTTCTGAAAAACATAAATTGAGAGCAAGGTCACATTCCCTGCAAGATGAGAAAACACCGTGCCAGAAGAAAGGCAAAACTCAGCACTCGCTAACATTCTCAGCTTCTGACTACTAACTGTGCTCCTAAACAGCCTACCCTGCTGAAGGACTTTCTGTTAAACTGCCTTTATCTGGGTACACAGAAGCTTGCTCTGCCACCACAAGAAAAAAGCAGCAATTTCGTAGAGCTTTGTAAACAAAAATAATGCAAAGCTCAATGCATTGAACTGCTTTGAACCCAGACACCTACCTGCACAGATGACGAAAGCTCACACTTTGCTTTCTCCGATGCTTCTCTCACTCTCTGAAGGGCCATGTTGTCTTTAGTCAGGTCAACACCCATCTAAGCGACAAACAGTACGGGTTAACAGGCTCAGCCTTTGCACAGGAATCACGGAGAGCTTTTCATTGCAGTTCTCCCTCCTGTCATTCCTGACCGTGAAAATGCTTGCAGAAATACAGCATGATCTGTGCACTTCTGCCGATCTCTCTCACTTCTGGCAAATGTATTCAGCATTTCAAAAATACCTGTTAGCCCTCTCTGCTCTGGAAGTGATTATACAGTAAGTAATCAATTAAAGCTTGGAAAAGCTGCTGCATCACAGAATACAAAGGCAAGACTGAATTAGCAAAGGATTTGGAATCACATTCCAGTTTCCTACAGCCAACCTCGTACTGTGTGCATCTATGCTGATACATTCCATCAGACCACAGATTTTTAATATTAAAAGTAAGCAGACTATGTATAGGATAATCCTACTATGCTAGAGGAAAAAAGGCCTAAGTCTTGCTTTCTGTCTTCCAGGACAGAAACATTACACCTCAAGAGAACAAGTGTAAGAACTGGAAGCCAGGCTAACAGGTGTCTAATACTCTTAAATTTCAACTGTGCCATAAATTACAAACCAAGTCCTAATAATTGAAGAAAATTCTCTTTCTTCTCTAGAGGCTGAAAAACAGTGTAACACATGATTGGATTCTGATGAGACACCTTACCTCTCTCTTGAACTCTTTAACAATATACTGTAGCAAAGCCTGGTCAAAATCTTCTCCACCTAAGAAAGTGTCACCGTTGGTGGACTTCACCTCAAAGACTCCCTTCTGGATTTCCAAAATGGAAATATCGAAAGTGCCACCACCCAAATCATAGACCGCAATACTGCAAGAACAGAGGCAGAAAAACATTACTTTCTAGTCAAAGCTGTGTGGCTCAAAAATTGTTCTCCTCAGAAGATGAAGCGTGCAGAATTCATGTTGCTGTCCATAAAAGTTAAAAGCCCCTCTGAAGACAGCTTCGGAAAAAAAAAAAAAAGTCACATGCAATGACAAGGGCAGGGACACCAGAACCATTATGAAACACGTTTTTCAAAATGTGAGGCTTTCCCAGCAGTATCATCTACATCAGAAACGCACAACCTGTAACAAAAGCGCACCTCAGCGCGCCTCTTGTGCTACACTTCGGCACCCATGCTGACAGCCTCTCACCCAGCCCTCCTCCTCAGCCACACCATCACTGCTACCAGTAGGTAAGGCAATTAAATTGATGCTCAGCTTTGATAATTAAGTTGTAGCTGCAAGTTATGAACTCACTTTTTCTAACAGGTATGGCTGGCATAGAACAGAGGTGACATGACATCGCAGTGACTCACAGCTGTGTGTCTACTTTGGCAGAACTCCAACCAATGATTTAAAGAACCCAGAAAGCAGAAGCAGCATTTACAAAGCAGATTTCAGCACGCTTATTTAAGAGAAGGTGGGTGTCACGAACAGGAACTTACACTTTATCTTCAGACTTGTCCAGACCATAGGCAAGGGCAGCTGCTGTTGGTTCATTAATCACCCTCAAAACGTTCAAGCCAGCGATCTGCCCAGCATCTTTTGTAGCCTGAGGAAAAAACAGGAAGAGTGCTAAGTACTGAGAGAAACCAAACACAATCTGTAAGCCAAAAAAAAAAAAAAAAATCTTACAGCTCAGTGAATACCTGTCTCTGAGAATCATTGAAGTAAGCAGGGACTGTGATCACAGCGTTCTTTGCTGAATGTCCCAGGTAATTTTCTGGAGGAAAAAAAAGGAGATAAAACAGGAAGTTATCTTTATAAGAAGGAGTAACAATGTTATTACCATGTAGTTTGAAATATTTTTCCTGAACTAAGAACAGAAGACAGACTTGCTGCTTTCTGGGAAGATGCAGAGGGAGCTGTGCAGAAATCAAGTCCTTCCACATAACATGGAATAATTTCCAGATTTCAGACAGAACAGCAAAGCACCTCCTCAATTCAATCAGTAACTGGATGCCACTAGCGAGTGAGAATTCATCTGACAGCTTGTCTTTTTAGTGTGAGACTGAAGCTGTTTTCCATTTCTTTGGAGTGTCCAGCATGTGACGCACTTAGAACTTGAAATGATTTTCGTCCTGTCTACAGTTTGCTGTAGGCAACCTTTATATGGTACAAACAATGTATATAAATTAATTTTACAAGTGTTTGACACAGCAAGTCAAGAAAAATATGTACTACGCTCTAACTTAAGGTCACAAACTTCTCTCAAAGGAGAAGGAAGCCATCAAACGCAGATTCAGACCTGCTGAAAAATAATCACGTGCCTGATGCAGTGAGAACGCAGAGACAGGATTTACGCCCGTGCGTCAGCCCTGCACAGACCTTACACACTGCATTATTCTGTGGTGCTTGCAAAGTCAGATCGTTCCACAGTTCAATCCATGTAGCATCCAGGCCAAAAGCCAACAGACCTACAGGAAGCAGACCCCTGCTTAAGGCAGAATAACACCATCCTCAGAGTAAGTCAGGTTCATCACATCTAGATGCTCACACACCACATGCCTGTATTTTACTCTTGGGTGGAGCTTTAGCAATTGTCCAGGACCTAATACTGAAAAAAAAATAAAAATCTTCGGATGAAACTTCACTAACAACCTTTAGTCCTGCCCTCCAAACACTTATCACTGGATGCACAACGTTTACCTTCTGCAGCCTGGGAGGCACAAGGACTGCAGTTTAGAAGGAAAAGGAGCTCCCCCTTCTGAGTAAGTGTGCGTTCAATTCAATTACAATTGAGTATCAACTCAATCAGCATTCAACTTTGAGAAGAACACGTTTTAAGCAAAGTACAAATATCTCGCCAAAAACCCCAGATTGAGGTAGGCACTCATCTTCCCTGAGGCTTCGCAACAGCCGATCACTGCACCCTTCCACGATCCGCCCCATATTAAGGGCCTGCTGCACCAGGATTCCCGTACTAAAAAAGTGTCTTTATGGCTCCTGCACTTCCATTTACCACGGCCAAGGTCACACCTGTGTGCACAGATGGCAACGACCAAACGGTACCAACCTGCAGTCTCCTTCATCTTCATCAGCACGAAGGCACCGATCTGGCTTGGAGAATAAAGTTTCCCATGAGCCTCTACCCAGGCGTCACCGTTGGAGGCACGGACAATTTTAAATGGAACGTTCTTACTAAAAAGGAGAAGAATTCCACACTCAATTGCTGTATCAGCAGGAAAACTCTACAATTAGTATCAGCAGATGAACACGTACAAGTTCAAGACAAAGAACACTGAACTTGCCAACAGCAGCCTCAGATCCAGGGAGCCCCAGAAGAACTATAAACTACTGCTTTTAATTAGCTACATCATTTAATCACAACCTTAGGTATGATTGTACAGCTTTGATCGTAAATGCCCTCAAGAATGGGAAAAGTCTCCTTTGGTAGATGCTGACCCTTCTGCACAGCATCAGCAAGGCTGTGGGGGGTGGAAAGACTGAAGGGTGGACCTTTTTTCTTCTTCTCTGAAAACTCTTAAATACATCAGCAACTAACGTAGCAAAATACAGCCTGGCCCTTGCAATAAGCAACGAACCTTTTGAGACATGAGGGCACAGCCACTTCACCCGAAAGAGGGTGGTATTTTAAAACAGATCTGTTATACTGCGTTGTATTTTATGCATTCTTGGAATGCTGGAAGTGGAATTATTCTTCCCCCTCACTTACATGTCCTTCTTCACTTCAGAGTCATCAAAGCGCCGCCCGATGAGCCGCTTGGTCGCGTAGAAGGTGTTGTGTGGGTTAGTTACCGCCTGCCGCTTCGCTGGCATTCCGACCAAGCGTTCCCCGTCGGCCGTAAACGCAACAACTGAAGGCGTTGTCCTGGCACCTTCGGAGTTTTCCAGCACCTACGTAAAAAACATCGCAGGATGGCATCAAAAAAACCATTCCTCTGAAAACGCTGATTTGGAATTCAGCTTCTAACACCGTCGCAGCAAGCTGGTATTCATTTTGTACTTACCTTCGCTTGCTTTCCTTCCATAACGGCCACACAGGAGTTCGTTGTGCCCAGATCAATTCCAATGACGGCACCTTTAATTGCTTCTGAGCTGTAAAGCATATTATAAAAAAATAAAGTTACTAATAAAGGAAAAATAACTCGATAGCAAAAAACCTTTCTACTCTGAAGGCAGGACAAAGTGATTTTTCACGAGGTGTTGAAGCAAAAAGCATATTGTATTCTGATCTAAGGCGTTCTGACTCTTATACAGGAATTTAACCTTGTGTGCCTCTGTATTCAATTAGATCACTTACAGCTAAACCCTTGCTTGTTTATTTAAACATATAAAACACTGTTCTTCACCAGAGTAATCTGTACTACATATGTGCTCCACATGCCTTAAGATTTTGACATAAAACAGAGTTGTAACTAATTCTGTCCCTAGGCACACAAAGTTTCCTGGACTTAGTTTGAGTTATTTTTGATGTTCAAACATGTTTGAAAGCGTCCACCTGGAGCCAAAATGCTACTAATGAATTGTATTGATTTATTTATCACTGCTTAGCACGGAGAGAACACAAAGACAACAAATTAGTAACCCATATAGAGAGTTCTCTGAGCCAGAGCCAAAGACAACCATCTTTTTGATCCTGAGGATCAACAAACTCATTTAATTCTGAAAAATGAAAGCGGTTCTTACCGGTTTACATAACACAAAGCAGTGATCTTGGAAACGTGCAAGTGCTGGGTTTCTCTGTCCCAGCCAGCACTGGGCAGTTTTCCTAACACAAACACATTTCCCACTCTGCCCTGAATCAGCACTAGCCACAAAGCATCTGACTAAGTTGCACAACTAACTGCTGCTCTTTTCCCACTACCTTGTAACACCAAAAACAAGTCATTAAAATGTGCGAGCTGTTTGAAATAAAGTTTATCTGTAGTGAAATGGAGCCACTCTCTATCCCCGCTTCACGCCAGTGTAAAACAACTTGTTCCACCAATGTTTGGGGTACTTTTTTGTTTGGGTTTTTTGGGGTTTTTTAGAAAAATAAAACAAATCTCAACAACCCACACTTTGTGGGTGCTGCTGGAGGCAGGAGAAGGG
>JAAGAY010137319.1:0-45000 GCA_011801015.1 Ardeotis arabs
TGGGCCGCGGCGGGGCAGGGGGAGCCGCTCCCCTGCTGGAGCTGATACCGCGCGAGGTGCAGGCGGCCCCCGGCCCCTTTGTGGGAGGAGAGCGGTGGGGCTCCTCCGTCCCTTGAGGGCGGTGAGGCCGTTGCCCGCCGTCCCTCGGCGGCGCCCCGCCGGCCGCCCGCGGGTCACTGGCCGGGGAGGGGCCTGCTCTGCGGCGCGAGTGGGGGCCGCGGGCCCGCCTGCTCCCTGGGGCTCGGCGCGGCGGGGCGTGCGTGGCCTCTGCCGCCGCCTTTGGCCTCCCCGCAGGGCTTTGTGCGCCGCCTGGCGGGGCCGGGCCGGGCGGGCGGGCAGCCTGGGACCCGGTGACTGTGCCGGCCCTCAGCCCTCCGGAACCCGCGGCCTGCTCGGGGCGGGCGCGGGGGGAGGGTGTGCTCTCCCGTTCAGGCTGGGGCAGGGGACCTTCTGAGGGGTGAATCTGTGGATTCAGCAGCCGGGATCCACAGCTGCCTTCCGCCCCCGGTACCTCCTCTCCGCTTCCTTAAACTGTCCTTCCAGGTGGTGCTGGGTCCCTTTCGTCTTTGCCTTTTTGTGTGCTGAAGCCGCAGGCTCCTTGCAGGGAGGACTGTCTGTTTGGTGGCCTGGGTTCAGCAGCACCCACATCCTCCTGCACTAAAGCCTCTCATGGTACAAAAGCATGAGCTGTTCCAAGCCAATGTAGCCATCCCTTGTGAACCGCATACGAAGTTTTCCAGAAAGCCATAGTCTTTAGTATCATGCAAAGATCTTCAGACTCACAAATTTTATTTAAAAAAATATAGGTAGCAAGGCCTCCTGATTTAAGCTTTTTTTTCCTTCAATCATAAGGTCTGATAAATAAAAAAAGGGGGCAAACCATCAAGACATCATATGTAAACAGTAATGATTTTTTTCTAGAGAATAATTCAAGTTTGATGCTAGCAACAATCCTTCAGTCCTGGTGAATGCATGGATTTGTTTGTTTGTTTGCTTGTTTTGTGGGGCATTTTGGTTGGTTGGTTGTTTTTTTGTTGCTTCAGCACACGTTCACACAATAAGTTGTGAACAAAGGAGACACAAAGACACAGAGGGTAGAATGTGGATGCCCCTGTCATTATGCACGTCCGAGTTATTCAGTGTATGTGTGTTCTGTGCGTTTGTGGAGTGTTCAGTTTAGTTTTGCAATATTTGTTTCATTTCAACCCTGACAAACTGTTTGTGGTGATGAGGACCTTCTTGACTGTAGGTTGCATCTGGCCTGACAGGACTACATCAAATTCAGAGCTCCGTGTTGCCAACTGGAAGACCCTTGAAATCTTTCTGTTAGCATATGATCAGAATAGTTCTTTTTTTTTCTCTAGCCAGCACTTTGCATTCCTATCCGAACTGTAAAAATACACATTTTGCATTTGCACGTAGCACCATGCCATGTGATGGGTGCCCGGCTGGTCACGCAATGGGCTGTTCGCATCCTCTGTTATTTCCCAGGGGTTTCAGTGTCACTTGGCCGAGCTGCAGCTGTTCCTTGTCAGTACGGAAGTACTTGTGGTTGTATAGTTGAGAAGGAATTTTTTTTCTTGCAGATGTCCTCTCTTACCTTCGTAGAGGTGTAAGTGGCTTGGTCAGACCAAAAGATTTTTTTTTACATCTGCTCTTTATCTCTACATACTTTTTCTGAGTGAACTTCCCATCTCCCTAGTGTTATTTACTATGGAATCCTCTGCTAAGGACACTAAAATGTAGAGCAGTTATGATTCTGATTTTGGAAAAAAACTGTAATGTCTGTTTACAGGTTTTTTTTCTAAATGTATGTATTTCATGCTTTATACTTCATATCAAAGCAGAACTTAAACATGCTCTAGGACATGTTTTTGTAAGTCATGCTTTTCAAAATGGTTATAAGTTTGGGGCTTTTTTCTGTAACTATCTAGAATGTGTACAAATCCAAGCTTATTACCATTCCTGTCCCTTATTTGAGCATTTAACAGTTCGTTTTTCTGCATTAAAAATAATCTCCTGGAGACCATCTAGCAATGTCAGAAAACAGAATATCCCAAACCTCATCTTTAATTAGATAATAATGCTTTTTAGTTACTGTATCAGAAAGATAAACAATCCCACAGTGGAGTTTATCTGACTCTGGAAGTCTATATACTATTAAGACCATTAACAGTCATTTATTTTAATAAGAAAGGAATTGTCTTTAATGATGCAGTATGCTTTCAAAAAGGAAAGAGTTAGAAAAGGTGAGATATCCTTACCAATTTGAAGTTAAACTCATGACTATTTAAAATAGGTAGGCTTTGCTGCTGTTTTACTGGGAAATTCAGGGGCCTGTATCAGACGTGTTCTAGCAAAAAAAAAAAAAAGTCTGAAAGAAAACTTTACGTAGTAAAAGAATTGGTTTCCAAGTTAGTATTATAATTCTTAAAGGTTATGTGCTTGGATTATGGCATAAATCCAAACCCAAGATGAAGCATGTCACAAAGAATGACTGGGGAGGTCAGACAGGTGATGCACAACACCTGCGCAAGGGGCAGCGAGACTGACCCACAGGGTAACCTGACATTTGTGTGTTAACTCTCAACCTTCTCTAGAGTTAAAATGAGAACTTGCCTGGTTGTGTCTTCTGCATTTGTGTAAAATTCTATTTAGAAAACAATGTTGATGAAAATTTTATTTGAAAACCCAGGTTTTTTTTTTTTCTTTTGCTGTGATTATGCCCACTTTATCCTGTTGTGTTAGCACTGGGAAATTTATGGAGGGCCAGGATAAATTGAGATACCATGTGTGTCTCTAAAATCCTGTGGTTCCCTGTTACTGGGGAATGACCAGAACCTTGTTCATCTCAGCTGGGGCTAAGTAAAGGGCTTAGCCAGTGTGTATCTTGATATGAAAACAGCTGTGATTCAGCAAAAGTTTGATATTTAGGTGTCTTAAGAGACAATTAAGTATCTACTAGTGCTTTCAAGAGTTTGACATATCCAGTTGGCAAGTACTTTGGAAAGTTGGACCCATTTTTCCATAGTTAGTAAAGTACTTGAATGTTCACTTAAGTATATGCTTAAAATCAAGTGTGAAATTCTACTGATTTCAATAAAAGTAAGTGTGACCTTATAAACAGAGGTTCAGTGTCTTGGTAGTGACAAGTCAGAAATACCGTAATTCTTGGGAAACTTAAGTTGTGTATAAAAAGTCTATGTAATTCTTTTTACCTTTTGGAAGACCAACTCAAAACGGATACCTCTGAATCTTTACCTGAAAACAGGTGAGTGCAAATGTGTGTGTTTCTAAAGCCAGCATGAAGATATAAGTACTTGGTCATTCCCTAGTAACCAGGAATCACAGCTTAATCTATATATTTCCATCCAGAATTAACAGTGTGTTATTAACAGTGAAGCTTCTAAAAGTGCTATTAATTCATTCTGTGTGCAGGTACCTTTTCTGAAGAATTTACCTGTTTGGTGACTTTTTAAAAAGTTAAAAAAAAAAGACAAAAAACAAAAACCCAAAACCAAACAAACAAAAACTTATACAAGATAAACTTAGAATTTGATACATAGGTCAAGAAATTCAATTGCCATAATAATAGAAAACCACTGACACTGTAATTTGTGTTTGAAAAGCACAGCAAGTACCAGATAAATTAATTTACTGCCGGACAGAAGTAGATATGACGCTGCTTCCTTGAAAGCTCAAGTATCTCTTTTTTGTTAAACTTATAATAATGAAGGTTAAGGGAGACTTAAAGATCAGATGAAAGGTCTCAGAAAAAAAAATATGTAGCTCTAGCAGATATAGTGCTGTGTGTGATACACATCTGACTTTTAAAACTGCACTTTTTTTTTTTTAGTACTGGTCTTGTCAAGTTAAGGGTCTACATTAAAACAGTAGGTTGTATTATTTTTAAAAATAATTCCCTTTTCTCAAAACTAATTGGTATTTTATTTTCAGAAGGGCGGGAAGTTTGACACATTTTAAACAGCCACATGCAGCTTCCAACTTGAGTCTGAGGAGTCAAAAGTCCTGAGTAACTGTATCGGAGTTCTGTAGAGCGGTCCATGCTGAGTCACGCTCATGCTGTGTGCAGTTGGTTTCTTCTTGAGACTCACTTTTGCATGTTTTCTAGCTAGTAACCATTGGAAGTAAACGGATTCACAGTGAGGGCAATGTTTTAATGAGGAAAAGTAGTAAACCAGTTTCTTAAATGTAACGTTTTGAAGAATATTTGATGCCAGCATGCTTATGTGTTGGGTATGGAAGAATGTTGCTCGATATGGAAAACTTTGCAAGTGAACCACTTATTTATAGTCAGTAGTGCATAGGAGATTAGTATCTAAACGATTATGTACATTATCCCTCAAATGGAGAGTTTTTGTGTGGTGTGCTGATGTGTATGTTTTAACCAAGTTTAGGAGAATAACAGGCAAAAAATATACGTAATAATTTAAGAATCCTGTATAGCTCGGGGGGGAGTTATTTAAGGATTAAGTCCATTACTCAGTAGCAGTCTAATTTATAATCTGCGAGCCATTTGCTTCAAGTGGACTAAAGGTCTATACTAGGTTAATAGTGAACAAACATAACAGCTTTAAACTGTAAGTATATATAGTGAATCGTTGGCCTGCTTGGTTTAAAGCCTATTAAACCTACCTGAAGTGGTAGGTAACATGGTACAAAAGGAAGTTCAAAGTAAATCCTAGGCTGGACCATTACCAAGCAGTTTGACCGAGAACCATTTTTTATTCTTGATCTCTGCGTTCATTATTTTTTTTCTTTTTTTTTTTTTTTAATATGGTCTGTGATATATTAATCACTGCATTAATTGTCCCCTGTCTCTCCCACTCAAACTTACCACTTTCTGTACAGAGTTGTGCACAATAGGTGTATTACAGGGTTGAGCTTTCTTTTCCGCATCAGGCACTGAACCAGCTATTGCTGAGGATAGAGGACTGGACACACTTTCAACCTATCCTCACATCTGACATGAGGTGTTTTGCAGTGTGAGAAGGATAGAGGAGGGCTTTACCATGGACATGTAGTGACTTATTTCTAAATCTGTTTCCTATTAAAACATCTCTAATGCATGACATTTGTTTGAACTACTGGTTATTTTCTGACATTCAGCAGAATGATTGTGATTAAGATAAGTCAGAAGAGCCTCTAAAACTTCAACCTTTCATATTAATCTACTTTTTTTTTTTTTTTTAATGGAAATGGTATCTCATTTAAAATGCGTCTCAGAAATTTCAGTCCCCTAAACATTTCATGTTTTTGAAGTAATGATATAACAATTTTAGCTTCTTTTGGAAATAATTTACCATTCAAACTGAAATGTATATGTCAAATTTCAGCCTTAGGCAAATCTTGACTGGCAAAACTCTTGAGAGTTGAAGCAAAGTAGCTGTATTTTTGTAATGAAAGTATCAACTCAACCTTAACGATTCGTGACATGGATATATTAATAGATTTATAATTCATATGAGATTAGAGAAGGTATCTATAGCTACTTTATATTCAGAGTTTAACAAAATGTTTTTCTTCTGTCAAATGAACAACCAGTTCAAGATATGCATTCCTTAAATTATGACTTAGGAGTCAAGTTCATTAAATGAAAATATACAGTGTATGCCTTGCAGATTCATGTTGTTTGCTCTTTTTCTCTTAGGAAGCCTGACAAATAGGAAAATACTACAAAGTGAAGAGAAAATTAACTTCACGAGAACTGAGCTCTACTTTCATTGGCTTTTAAATTTTAGTTGTATTAATAACTGATTAGTGTCAGATCATCTCTGTAGTCTGCTGTGGTGAAATTATTAGGTAAAAGCTGGAAAAAATGAAACAATTAAAAAGAAAAAGGAAAAGCAATTTTAGTGTTCAGGAAACTCAAACTCTCCTTAAGGAAATCAGAAAAAGGAGAGAAGTACTTTTTTCAAAGCAACTTAATACAACAATTAATGAGATGAAACGGAAAGCTTGGGAGGAAATAGCGGAGTGTGTAAATGCTGTAGGTGAAGGAGAGCAAAGAACAGGGACAGAAGTGAAAAGGCGATACCTTGACTGGAGAGCACTCATGAAGAGAAAACGTCTGAATGCAAACATCAAAGTAGTAGGTCCTGGGTTTCACCTTCCTTCATCCAATTTAGATGACTCTCTCACTGAAGACATGGATGAGAAAATGGGATTTGCAATTGAATCTAGTTTTGAATGGCAAAATATCAGTGACTTCAGAGAAGCTGGTGGATCTTTAACAGAAATCAAAGTAGAAGAGGAAGAGGAGGATCCACAGAATTTTGAAGTGAGTGACTGACATATGTTAGCTATATGCAATATGGCCTTCATTTCACTTTAGCATAAGGCTTTTTGCTGTGTTTGTTCGTAGCATCTGTTTCTGTTTTTTTCTGAATGTGTGAATTAAAGAAACTGTAGAAACAACTATGGTTCAGATATAGATGGTATTCAAATCTAGCAACTTAAAATGAACCTACAGGAGATGAAAATGTTACTTGAATAAGTCAGCCAGCCATTCCTCGCTGTCAGAATTTTAGTGTGAATTTGACAAGCAGCTGTGGATCCTGTAGACAGGTTGTTACTCCTAGTACTACTGTAACTGTCCTGGGGTAGGCAGCCAGCTGGAGTGAAGTCAAATGTTTGGATAGTTGTTCCTGTACAAATATATAGTTCTCATTTCAAAAAGAGGTACTAAAACAGTTTTGGTCTGGGGTTTTTTTTTTTTTTTTTGCGGGGGGGGCAACTCCTGTCTTAGCTCAGTTGAGATGTGTGTTGGGAAAAAAAATCAGCATAAGCTGTTAAATGGTAGTGGGACTACTGTCTGACAACTGCTGAAGAACAGTGTCTGTCTGCTCTAATGCTAGAGGACTGGCAGTGGCTCTTGTCTTAAGATTTTCTGAATCCGTAGCTTCCTCACTTTGCCTTTCTTTTGTAGCATACTTAGTGGGAGACAATTATCCCTTGTGTACTATGAATTTGTAGCACATAAGGGCTATAATTGTGCATGAGTTGTTACAGTCTGCCAAGAGCAGTGATCCTAACCACCTAGTCATCTGCGTCATAAATAGCTTTCCAGCAAATGTGATAATACAAAATTGGTTAAACAAGTCCTGTTTATTGACCCACTCAATACAGTTGGAAGGGTTAGGAACATGTGAAAAACATAAGTGTTAAAATGTTTTTTTTTAGAAATTGAATCCTCAAGTTAGCAAAGGCTGGGTTAGCTTACATACCGCGTAGCCTATGGATCCAGCTGCTCTGATAAGTAATTAGTTACAACAAATTCCTAGTGGCTTATATAAATGTCACTCAGATACAGGAAAAGCAAGAACAACATAGGCTTTTTTAGATCCATTTTTCTGTCCGTTATTCTGAATGCTTTATAATATCTGTAGTGCAATATTTCCTGTATTTTCTTGGATGTCCACTGACAAACTGATTTTCCATTTTTCATTACCAGATATTAATTGGTAGATTAAGCATGTTTCTCAGCCTATGTAACAACAGAAAACAGTCTTTAGATCTAACATGGTTACTTCACAGCTCAGAAGTTAAACAGTTCTGAGTAGCTTTTAAGATGAAAAAACTCAGTTTGTTCTTTTCAGTCAAGTTGTGTGTAACAAATTTATTCTGGCATAAAGACTGGAATGTAATTCTTGTCTATCACATTCCTCTCTGCAGTTTCCTATTGAGGAAGAAGAAGAAATTTTGTCATCAGTTTTGCCAGATTCAAAAAAGGAAAATGACCTGCCAGACTTCCCCCACATTGAAGAGTTTGGAAATCTAAGCTCTGCTCAAGCTAGGCTAGCCTATGAAGATTCTCACTTGCTTATAAATCTGGAGAAGCAGAAAGTGGAGCTGGAGAAGCAGCGCCTAGACATTGAAGCTGAAAGGTTGCAAGTGGAGAAGGAGCGCTTGCAAATTGAAAAAGAACGTTTGCGGCATGTTGACTTGGAGCGTGAGAGACTTCAGATTGAGAAGGAGCGACTTCAAATTGAATGGGAGAAACTCAGGCTGGAGACTCTGCATGCTGAAAAACCTGCCCTGGAAAATGACCTCGCCCAAACAGAAAAACCCATCATGCAGCCTCTGGATCTGGAAACTGAAAAGTTAAAACTTGAAAAAGAACGTTTGCAGTTAGAGAAAGAGAGGCTGCAGTTCCTAAAGTTTGAGTCGGAGAAGCTGCAGATTGAGAAGGAACGCTTGCAAGTGGAGAAGGAGCGCCTTCGAATTCAGAGAGAGGGTCACTTGCAGTGAACTTCTCGACTGAAGTGTCAACACTAGTGTTTTGATGTTTGTAAAATAGAGGTAGTTCTTTTCTTAACACTGAAACTGTCCTAGAGGCTTAACATTCTTCTGTTCAGAGTTGAATGTTGATGTTAAACTGAAAAAGAAAAAAAGAAAAAAAAAAAAAGGAAAAAAAGAATGGTGCTCAATATGTCAGTGTGCCTACATAAGTGAGCTTATGTGTGAAATTGCTTTCAGTGTATCAGAACTAAGTGTTATGTTCTCTTGTCTTCAGTATTGTGTTGTATTAGTTTGGTGTCCTTCTCCTGTAGACACATTGAGAAGAATCAAGGCTGAACCTTGTACCTTTTTCACTGTACTAACAGTAAGGAAGGATCAGAATAAATTACATATGTTGTGAGGGCATGGTGCTGACGATAGCCCGCACAATAACAGAGTCACGATGCAATTGATTCATTAAACTGAATTTCCCCTTTTTGTTTTTTGTTTGTTTTTTTTTTTTTTCACCCCCACAATTGGAAAAAGAGCTCAAGAATTATCAAAAAGTTGAAGTGCAAGTGAAATTCACTGCAGTTGTGTTTACTGTTGTTCCATGGCTTGAGCTGAATGGGAGCACAGAAAATAGTATTCTTCCTTTTGCATGAAGTATTCATACCAGATAATGTTACGCATCAACTGTAGCTACTGTAAGCTGGACTGTTGGTTGCACCAGGTCATTAATAATGCTGTATGGAATATAGCACCTGTCTTAGTATAGCACAGGGGTGGACTGATTGATCAGACGTGCTGTCTGATCAGCCTGCGATAACCCCCCAGAGTAAGTTGCTGGACCTGGTTTATTCCTTGAAAGACTGGTGATGGAAGTCTTGGGAGTGGAGATGCAGAGTCTGAGCACAGGCTCAGTAGCACTGTGCTTGAACACTAACATTCTTGATGTTAGTTCTGCCTGGCCAGCACTGAGGTTGTGTCCATGGGGTGGCCAGAAGAGGCTTCTATGGCTGACACCATATTGTATGTTTTAATTAGACGAACAGAGATGGTCAGTGCTGACGGCTGTCAGTGTTTTTCATAAGCAATGTGTTCATTTAAAAGAATAAAAAAATCCAAGGACGCTTTCTATTCTTTCATATTTGTTCAAATCCCAACTGAGCCAGACTTCGTGTTTCTCATCTTTCTGCAAGTAACTATCTTTTGTTGACTCAATTTGAAATTTAGGATTAGGAGAATACTAGATCTGAATGTATGTTGAGTGACTTACATGGATTCTTGTGAAGTAAATATATTTATACCACTACAGGATTACTTTTATTCTGCAAAGAAAATGTTATTTTTTTATTACTGAAACAAGTGTGCTTCTACAGTGGAAATAAATTTGACTACTACAACCCAAAATTGCTCTTGAGACTGTGTTTCTTCATGGAGAAACAGGGCTACGTATGAAGAGAAACCTGGGAACTCAGCACTGCAGCACCCCAAAGTTGCTGGTTCCTGTATCGCCTGTGTAGTAAATTGTAGAGATGAGGCATCTCAGAGTAATACTTAGACCAACCAGCATTTACTTGAGAAAGGAAAAAGGAAGGAGACACAAACCAGCTGGATAGAAATGCCTCAGGGGGAAGTTTATCTGAGATTTTTCTTCCTGATTGGTGGGTTGACTCTGGCTGGACATTGGGTACCTGCCAAAGCTGCTCGATTGCTGCCTTCCTCAGGTGGACAGGGGAGAGAAAATATGACAAAAGGCTCATGGGTTGAGATAAGAACAGGGAGATCACTCAGCACTTAATGTCATTGGCAAAACAGACTGTCAGGGACCGAAAGAGTTAATGTCTCAAACATTGTTGTGACTGTGGCACCTGTACAGTCTGCAGTCTGCATAGGGGAGGGGGAGGCCGCATGGGGGATGTGCAGCTCCCCAAGCCCCTGTTCAACACAGGAGGTGGAAGCCACATGGGGGATGTGCAGCTCCCCAGGCCCCTGTTCCAAATATGGGCAGGGGTCACACAGCAGTCATCTGAGGAGGGGGCTTCCGACCACTCCTCACATTAGCGCCCACTTTGCCACCTGTGCAGAGGACTCAGAACTTTCTGGAACCAGATGCTTCAAGGGGCAGAACTGGAGGCGGGGATTAGACTATAAAAGACACTGCCTGAGAGAGCCCCCCACCAGAAGACCATCACGGCCGCCAACCACCGCGGCCCTGCCACCAGAAGCCATGCGCCCGCTGCCCCACCGGAGGATCTGCGCGCCCGCCCGTCATCGTTGTCACTGGATCCAAGGGTGGTGATATATCTCTTTCTCTCTTTTTCCTCTGTCTCTCTTCTGTTTTCCTTTTCCTTCTTAGAAATATTCCGCTAAGAGCCCCGGCTATCAACCCCCTTTATGTCTTTCAAGTTCCAAAGTTAAGTCGTTCCTCCAAATGTTAAATAAAAATCCTAAATCAATCGTTTGGTGTCGGTTCACCTTAATTTAGTCCGAGGGAATCACAAACCTGCTACAGCTCCGGGCCGTAACACAGACTCAACTTGGGGAAAATTAATGTAATTTATTACCAATCAAATCAGAGTAGGATAATGAGAAAAACTAAATCTTAAAACATCTTCACCTCACCCCTCCCTTCTTCCCATGCTTAACTTCACTCCTGATTTGTCCACCTCCTCCTCACCAGCAGTGCAGGGGGACAGGGAATGGGGGTTGCGGTCAGTTCATCACACGTTGTCTCTGATGCTCCTTCCTCCTCAGGGGAAAGACTCCTCACACTCTTCCCCTGCTCCAGCATGGGGTACCTCCCATGGGAAACGATTCTCCATGAACCTCTCCAGTATGAATCCTTCCTATGGGCTACAGTTCTTCACAAACTGCTCCAGCGTGGGTTCCCCACAGGGTCACAATCCCTGCCAGCAACCCTGCTCCAGCATGGGCTCCGCTCTCCACAGGGCCACAGGTCTGGAGCCTGCTCCAGTGTGGGCTTCCCATAGGGCCACAGCCTCCTTCAGGCATCCACCTGTCCTGGTGTGGGGTCCTCCATGGGCTGCAGGTGGATCTCTGCGCCTCTGTGGGCCTCCATGGGCTGCAGGGGGACAACCTGCTCCACCACGGGCTGCACCATGGGTTGCAGGGGAATTCTGGCCAGGAGCCGCATTACTCCTCCCCCTCCTTCTTCACTGACCTTGGCGTCTGCAGCCGTTCCTCTCACAAGAATTCTTCACAACAGGCTGGCAGATGCCTCTCAGGTTCTCTTCACATCTCATCTCCTCTCCACTTCTTGCAGCCGGGCCGGGCCGAGTTGGGCCCAGTCGGCTGCCCGGCAGGAGGCCAGAGGGTGAGGGCTGCAAGGCCCACAAGGCTCGCGCCTGCCCCTCTCTGCCCCTGCTCAGTCTTCACATCTTCTCTTTTTTTTTTCTGGTTTTTTCCCTTCTTAAATACTTTATCACTGAGGTGTTATCAGGGCACATTCTGCCACCAATTGCCTTGGTCCTCATCAGCATCGGGTCCACCCTAGGCCTGGGCGAATCCACCAGACAAAGGGGAAACTTCTAGCAGCTTCTTGTAGAAGCTGCTGCCGTAGCCCTCCCTCACTAAACAAAACCAACACATGAGATAACTATTATGATTGCCAAACAGGGTGGGTAGGAACAAGGGCCAACATAGCCAGCTGTGCAAGAGGTTGTGACCAGAAGGACCAAGCTAGGACAGAGAACCTTCCTATAGCTTTGTCTGTACGAAGTACTTGGCTGGGAAGGAGCAGATGTGGAGTCTGGCTCCTGTTTCGATGGGTAATTGCGCTGCTACTTGGTACCAGCACCTCTGTCTTCATATTTTACTCCAGTTGAATGACTTAACTGTTACGATAATGGTTTGCATTTTACATTGGACATCTTGGGAATTATGCCCCAAGAGCATTAAAGGTTTAGGGGAAAAAAATAAATAGATAAATCTGAACCATTTCTGAATTCTGAATCATTTCAGAAATTTGAACACTTCTCCAAATAGAGCTGTATGTAAGCAATTATTTCTTCTAACAACTATTCAGCCTCCTAGGGAAATGATGCATCCTTTGGTTATACAAAACCTTTTGGAAAACACTGAATGATTAAATTAAGTATCATCATAAATTATTGAAAATACAGTTTCCACATAAAATTTAGAGAAAATTACAGAGTTTAATACATCAATTTTATAGCTTGCTTTTTTCATATCAAAATTGCAGTCATTTTGTGGCAATTTGAATTTAAATGTCATATCTTTAAATACTAATCTGCAGTCTCTTAAACTTTAATTACTTGATTTACCAACCTGGGATCCTGACAGCAAAGCCTAAGGGCAGGATTTCGACCATATAAATGTTGCCCAAGTCAGGATACACACATGAACTCAGTTCCTCTGTTAGAGAGGGAGAGATTTTGGGCTCCTGCTTAAAAGAAGGACCTGTGATTGTAAGTAATGAGCAACATTTCCAGACTGGGAAGAGTTTTAAGACAAGAGGGAAACCACACACATATGGAGGAAGTGGCAAGTATTTGAAGGCAAAAAAAAACCAGAGGGGTGAAGATCAAACATGTATTAAGAGGGAAGTCAGGTGAAGCTGGTGATAAATTAAACAGAGTACTGGTAATATCCCCGGTGGTCATTGCGAACTGCTTTACTGAGTCTTTGATGGACTGATGTCAGATCTCATGGCTCTGTGGACTCTCGTGGGAATGTATGTATGGGGAAGGTGAGGGCCAAAGCACAGCCGTGAACTGCAGCCGCTGCAGAAGGTGGCAGGCTCATGCACTCCATGCATGCCAGGTGGTTTTCTGTACTGCAGCCCATGCACTGGGGCCTTTATAAATGCCATTATGTCCACTACTCCATGAAGGGGTTTCTAGCCAGTAATTTTAGGGTGAGAAGATCAAATAGCAAAGCTAAAATAAAGGCTACTTCAGAGAATTTCCCACAGTCTGTTATTACTGATGGGTTCCACCAATTTGTGCCTGGCTAAGACATTGATGAAGAGAAGCAGAGTGCATCCAGGTGTTTTCACAATGCAGTCTGGAGACAGACTGGCTAATGCTTAACAGTGTCCTAACAACAGCCAGAGAAGGTCATAGGGTAAAGCTGTACCTAAGCTGTCCACAAGAACAGCCCAAGATGAACGAGACACATCTGAGAAAGTATGTTAGGATTTGAAGTCAACTTCATTTCTTTGAGTAAGGGGTCCTGAGTTATTTCTGGGCCATTTTGAGCAACTTTAACTGTGCATAGATAGATGCTGCCAGCAATGTATACACAAGGTATAAAACATGTATTTATTAAGACAAACAAGAGATGATTAGGATTTAATAAGTTCTCAGACTAAGCATTGGTATCCTCATCACCTCAAAGTGTCTTTACTAGCCAGGCAGGCATCAACCAAGAGAGAAAGGATTTATCACCCTCCGAGACTCCCCAGCAGGGCTCTTTGGTGGTGCTGAGTTGCCATGTTCTGATAGATTTTTTTCTTTTTTTTTTGCTTTGGTATTTCTTAATCTTTTCATGTTGGTACATTTTTTTCCCCTTAAATCCTTGAAGTGATAGTGATATCTATCTCAACAATCCTACCTCCATCTGTAGTTTTACCTTATCTTACTCGACTCTTATCTACAAACTTTCTGAGCTTTTTGTCACAACTTCACGATTTTCCCACCAACTTGAGACAAGGTTAAGCAGCCAGGTTGTGCTGCGCCCTGGATTAGAGACATGGCAGGAGGGCTACATGTTTACCTGCAGAGCTGATGAGAACCACCCAATCCCTGATAACAGTCCAGGAGGTCTTACATATCAGTGGTACTAGGCAGAGCAACATACAGTGAGTGAAGGAGTTCTCCAGCACCCACCTGTGGAGGCAGGAGCTGTGTGACTGAGTGATGGTGTCCTGGGTGTTGCTTCTCTTGCTGTCTCCAGGATAACAGCAAGAGTGGGCAAAAAGGGGCAAAGCCAGCATCTCTATCCTGGAGCTGTTTCAGGTGTTGGAAGAAACTTCTCTGTCGCTGCCAGCTCTGTGAAACAGCATGAAGGGCCCAAGAGGGAGAGAAAAGTAAGTCTTGTGTTCCTGTGAACTTTCCCAGGTGGAGCACAGGGCTCTCACTTACATCAGGCAATTCATGAGTTGCCCTGTGGTAAAAGTTGCCCAAAACACTGCTGCTATGCCAGGAATTTGGATAATCCAGGACTGGTTGTTGTGTGTATGCATCATCTTGAAATGGGCAATAATCTGTTAGATGCCTTTTCAAAATGTAGCTGAATTATGTTTATATTTTGTTTCCCCTCCCCCCAAAAAAGTTTCTAAAATCCCCCTTGCAAGTGGGAGCAGAAGCTGATAACCCTTATTTCTTCACCTTTTCACAGAACTTTTGATGCAGTTGTCACAAAAGAGTATCAGCATCACTTGCTTCTCTGGCTCACACGCCTCCAGAAGCTCCCCTCAGAAAGGCACGGAGTCCTTCAAGGAGTCGGAGTCAGATCCAGGGCTGATATTTCACAAACACAAAAATACCCTTAAAAATCCTACTCCATGTCAATCAGGAGCCTTGATTGAAGTGATAGGTGGGAGAAGGGGGAGGAGGAAAGACTGATTTTTCTCTATTGCTGCTGAAATCAACTAGTGAATTTAAGCCAGAGGGTGTCAGAAAATGCCACCAAGTGCAATGGTTTTCTTTTTTTCTTTTTCTTTTTTTTTCTCCCTTTCCCTTTCCCTTTCCCTTTCCGTTTCCCTTTCCCTTCTTTTTATTTTTTTTTTAGTTTTGGATATAATAACCTTGCCATCTAATGACCAGCAGAAGCTATACTTAATAGAGAAGATTGCTTAAGGCCCTGTGTGGGTCTCAGTCTGTGACACTTTACAGGCTGTTATTCCTCCTCTGTGAGTTAGGACACTGGCCCTCTGTCTTCTTACAAGAATTAGTAACCCCAAGCATGCCCACTGTTGCTCCTGTGCTTAAAGTGCTTTGAAACGTGACCCTGCTCAGCTCAAGTCTCCCACTCAGGAGTGGAAGTGCTGGGTCAGGCAGTTTGGCCCCTTGCCTCATTGCTCAGAGGTCAGGGAAAGACTGTTTTTTGCTGCTCCATTCTCCTCCAGGCTATCACCCTGCCTCCTTGCACGTTCCTGATCTCTGCTTCACCTTCTGTCTTGCACTTCTCCACCAGTATTTTCCACGGTGCCGTGACTAGGAGTAACAAGACTATTTGCTTCTTTTCCTGCTCATCATCTTTCCTGTTTCTCTGTGCCATCAGGTTGCAGACTGGCTTCTCTTGAAGTTTTGTCTTATGAAAAGACACGTCAGTTAAGCAGTACAGACATGAGATGCTGCTTTTGTTTTTCCAACCTGCATTTATTTCCTAGGCTCAGCCAACTCCAGTGTGTCAGCCGAGCGCATCCCTGTGGATGGAGAGGGCTGTTCCCAGGAGGCTGTGGAGGAGGCAGCGTGGCCGTTCGGCTCAGGGCTCGAGCATTTTGAACCAGGAGCCCTGCTCTGGCTCAGCATCATGTGTGTGGCACAAGGAGTCCTGCCAGGGTGGCAGTTCAGCTGTGTCCCAGGTAACTTCTTGTCTCTGAAAACATCCAGTAGCTCTTTCAGAGCTCAGCATTTCTCTACCAGATTTGTACCATCTGCCCAGAACAGGTAAAAAGATGATCAGTCCTAGGATTGGTTGTCAACAACACAGTGTACTGTAACATTTTGCCTTTGGTGTTCAAATAGCATCTCATGCTACAAGCTGTGGTCTGGCACTCTACTTTTCACTCATCTTTTCCATCACTTGTGTTAGGACATGGTCTAAATGTTGGGCTCTTTATGGCAATATTCCTTCCCAGGGGCTAAAAATGACGGACAAGCAGACCCTCCGGTGGCATGACTACACCAAGGAAAGGTTTCCAGTGTGTGCTACAGTCACAGCTATCTCATATAAGCATATGCACAAGCTGCTGCCCCAGCTGTGACTGGTCACCCACAGAGCTCCTGCTGGCAGCAGTTGGCAGAAGGGGCTTGGTGGGCACTGTGTTCTGACACGGGAGGGGCTGGAGCTGCTTGGTTTAGATGTGTATTTGTCTTCATGAATCTCTTATTTGGCATTAGGCTGTGGGTTTGTGAAGAGCTACATTATCCAATGACCACATTATCCAGAAACCAGACCAAGAACCAGTGGTCTTTGAGTAGGCCAACGTGCTAAGGAGGCAAGTAGTTATGAATGAGGCAAATAAACCTGATTTTAAAAGCTAGCAGAGTGTAAGCAGCAGCAGCTATGGCCTCCAACCAACCTGGGTTTCACTGGAAGCCTAAACCTCTGCGTCATTCAATCACTGTTGAAGTTTGCAGCTAACATTAAGATAAAATATGAGTGAGCCAGATTCCTCCATATGTTAGTGGGTTTGTTTTGCATCAGTGACTCAGAATGTTTGTAGCTGGTATTAGGACTACAGAAAGATTTTAATCCAAGCTTAAAAAAAAAGAAAAATAAAAAAGAGTGCACTTCAAAATAAATGCTCAACTTTTTTTTATTTCCAGATAATCAACTTTCTTGAAGACAAATGAGAGGAGGAGGGCAGGGAAGAATGCCTTCAGTCCTGACCTAGGGCAACTTATTGTACTGTATAATTTCCTCTCCTTCTTTTTTTTTTTTTGGCTAATTTATACCAAAATAATGATTTTTTTTCAAACCAATAGTTATGGCACCAGTGCTTTTGGCTCAATGTCACCGGGCAATCTGTCAGCGATGCTGTGATCTAGCCATTTGTCACTCACGCAGCACAAAATAGGAGTCAGGGAAGGAGCGCTGGGCAATGTGAGTGCGGCAGCTCTCACCCCCAACTCATCATTTTTTCTTCCTGGTCTCTTAAAGTAAAATCTTCTGATGCTAGGTCACAGTTACTATGCCAATTAATGCAACAGTTCTCAGTCACCAGAAAACATATTAAAAAAAAAAAGAAAAAGGCCCACTGACACAAGACCAGAAGAAGCCCTTTTCATGCACTGCACATAATCCTTTTAAACTTGACCTACTTTAGAGGACATTTCCATCCTCTCCTTTTACAATTTATTAAGAATACCATTGTTATTTTCTGTTACAGTTTTACTGTTTTTAATTTCCCTACTTCACACTATCAGCAGTTTTATTCTACACATTAGCAGACCGTGGAATACCTTGCCTTGTTACTTCCATATTTTCTAATTGCAACACTCCATCATTAGTCAACTGGTTCATAATGTGGAAGGCAAAGTTGCTATTTCATTTCATGCTATATAATACAATGCTTCTGGTTCAGTAATTACATTGTGCCAGACTTGTGATCAATCCTGAGATAGCTCACTCTTGATGGATAGCCCCATCACAGACTGCAGAAGAGTAAAAGTAAGGAGCAAATTTTTAATTTTCCTCCTCTGTCAGTTTAGCTACTTGAACACTACTTTTCAGACCAATATTTATCTCATTGAGATAGGAAGAGATTACAGAAATGAGAACTTAAAAGAGAGAACTGAAGTTTGAAAAGCATTTTCTAAAGTTTTGGTTTGCAAACCAGGAAAGATATAAATTAGACATTCCTCCACAGAAAGCTATTGTGTATTACTCTGTTAATGGAGTGCAAATCTTTTAGTCACCTATTTAACGTACTGGAGAAAACCATTACCTGCTTCTCATAACTATTCCAAGGATTATGCAAAATGAGCTGATGATCTTTCTTACTACTACTGCTCAGTACTAGGCCTGTGAAAAAAAAAAATATTTCCCAAGGTTTTCTGCTCAGTCATAGGACTGTTCATGAGTTAAGCCATTTTCTGCAGTTACAGCCAGCTTTCAAATAGTTCTGGGATATAGGAAGTGCCTTTTCCTAACAGGGGAAAGTATGGAGTCCAACATGGGTCGCAAGGACAGCCAGAGCTGCCACTCCAAGCAAGCAAAAATGGAGAGGGCTACAGGCTTTAAGGACAAATTACATCCTAGTGTCCTAAGTTACAGCAGAGGAAAGTTTGATTCTAGTGGGGCGTATTTATGGTTTTCTGAGAAGCACCTGCTGGGAGCCAATTTCAGGGGCAGAATTTCTGGCCAGATGGACTATTGCTTTGGTTCAATAAAGCGATGTTTATGTTCTTGTGTATCTTTATAGAATTGCATGATATGAGGGCAAAACCTATAGGTGAAATATTCCTATTTCTATAATAAAATTATCTTGTCTTCATTGCTCTTTGACTTTTGCACAGGGCTACACATCGGACTTTCCCATCTTACTTCCTATCTGCCATCCTTCTGGTATATCATCCTTCCTCCAAGGACTAGCAGTGAGATCCCACTAGTCAGAAATAACCAGGTTAATAATGCTTCCGAAACCCCGAGCTCAGGTACCCTGAAGGGGATTTGGTCATCTCACCAAAGCAAGATGAGGCAGCTGTGTCTTGTGTCTGCAAGCATGTCAAGGTCATTTTGTATCCAAAACGTTGGAAAAGGCCTGAGGTTCAGCATCCAGTCATGGAGCTGGGTAGAAGTTTAAGGGAGAGAGGGCACCGGAGGCCTAGACTAGTAAGGCAGGTAGTACACGCTCTGCTGTGGCAATGGATATAAAAAAAGCTGAAAGCAGTTAACTACAATACTTAAACAAGTAAAGAGAAATGGAAATGGGGAACCTGGGCAGCAGATGAGAGCATCCTGGGTGGACAGAGGCTGGATGCCTGGCCCCATCACCTCCTTCTCTTCCTCATGAAGAAACAATGCAGCATTGCTTTGGATTTTCCACGAAAGCAGCTCCTCCCAGCATCCCCTACACGGTGGATGGGCAAAGCTGACATGCAAGGCCAGCTGTAACGATAAAATAACAACAACACAAAAGCAACAGATCAGGAATTGGAGAAAAGAGGTGGTCAGTAAGTGAATAACAGGGACATAGGGGAAGGGTGAGAATGACAGTGGCTACAGAATTTGTAGCATCTTACCTCTCCTCTTGGCTCTCCGGGACCAATATGCTTTTCTAGCAATTCAGGTGTTCGATTGACTTTTAATAGACACGTCAGTACTATGTTATACACGTTATTAACACAGAGATCTTTTTGATGAAAGTCTCCAGGTTGTTTACAAGTGCAGCAAACTGCTCCACCCAAGAGGATTCAGGAGAAATGCTGCGAAGACAGATCAATTGATGAGTCACTCCATTTCTGGTATGTATCTTTTCGCACTGTTGTAGCAAAATAGCAATTAAGAAAGTAAAAACACAGCAGAAAAAGTGGGAAAAGTGAAGAGATGAATTGTTCATTTTCCCATGCCTGGGAAAATTATAATATATATATGTTATATGCTGAACGAGAACAACATTTTAGCTCACTGGCACCTTGAGCACTTGCAGAGCTGAGGGTCGTTTGGTGATATCTCTCTGGGGAATATGCCGTGGGATTTTGGGAGAGGACCTGAGAGCCCAGGAGGTGAAGGCAGGATGGTGGCTGGTGGCAGTACAGAGACCTGGAAAGCCTGAGAGTCCTTAACCCTGGGATCCCAGGGGCCAGTGCACATGTGAGTCTGAGCAGCTGGGGCAGGAGCAGAGAGAGGATCTGCCTCCTCCTGAGCTGTGACCATCAACTTCCAAGTGCACAAATCTTTAAAGAATTGCACAAAAGACAGAAGGGGAAAAAAAACAGAGATAAAAGGTATTATTCTTTCGTATTGATTTTAGCAGACAAAAAAAAATCTCAGAGCTAAGGGCAGGAGACAAAAATGGACCAATCTAATGAGAGCATTAAAAAAAAAAACCTCTGTTTTTGTTGTTTGATTGTATGGGTGTTTCTGCTGCTTTTCAAGACCTGCACAGGGAGAGGGCAGGAGTACAATTGTTTTTAGGCATGTGCAGATCTCCCTGCAGATAGCTGCCAGAGCACTGGCACGCTGCCTGCTCTGGGGCTGGTGGCTGGTGCACTAATGGCTTCTGAATCACTCAGAGCAGACTGTAGCTAAAAGAACTAGCACTGTTGCTTTTACAAGTTGGTACTAGAGAAATCTTTTGCCTCAGAAATATAGAGGAGAAATTGTGGGCTAATCCAGAATGATATCCAGGAAAGTTCTTACTCTTAATGGACACGGCAAGTGTTATCACTGACCTGTGAGCTGTCTCAGAGTGAAAAAAATAGCTTTTTTTTTGTCAAGTCAAATATGCATTGTCACATACTTTTCTAAGAACTGATTTGTATTTGACCTTATATAAGATACAGATAATCTAAATTTTTAGGCATAGATCATCTTAATGACTAAATATTTTCTGGAAGCAGTTCTTTCAGAGGCAGAAGTGAGCACAAATACTTACCCTACTTCATTTTTATCACAAAAGGACCCTTCCTGTGAGTTAAAGTGCACGTGCTGGCTCCTCCTCCTTCCTGGAGCCCGCTAGCTTCCCTTCCTTCAAATTGTTTTCCCATCTGCAGTATTTATAATAATTGCAATGTTTCTGCAAGAAGGACACAAGGCTGTTTATTTAGGAGGCTGTACTCAGAAGCTTGTCAGTTTAGCTGGACTGTTTGCTAAAAAAGAAAATTCAGTCTATTAGAAGATGCCAGCTTTTATTCAGGATGAGCAAACCCATTCAGAAGATAAGTCCCTCATGCCCTCTTCAAGCTGTCCCTTTTGATATATGAGCATTGTTAATTCTGAGTAGTTCATATGTTTATTCATTTTGTGGAAAAGAGTTATTTCCTGTAGAACAAAAGTCTTTGTGAGAAAAACAGAAATTGAGCTCTGTGAGCTTCAGTTCACAGCTTTTCATCCAAGAGTTCAGAAAGAGGTTAGGGGAAACACAAAAACAGTGCAAGTGGAGCAGACTTTGAAAAGCGTCCTCCTGAACCTTCTCCTGACCAGCACTGTGCTAATGTCCTCACCATTGCCTGCAGCAGGGGAAGCTCAGAGTACTCAGCAGTGTCTCTCTACTGCTTGTCAGCTGATGGAGATCTGAACAGGAAAGTGTGCGCCTGTGTGTGCACATGTGCATGTAACCCAAAGGAAATGTTGGAGAACACAGGTTCTGATGGAGACGGACCCCATGGACCCCAGATAAGAGCTGCCCCTGAGCCCATAGTGTGCTGATGTGCTCTTATCCAGGTGCACACCATAAATCTGACACACATGGCATTTTTGGTTGGGTGATATTCACCAGTGGGAGGGAAGAAGGTTGTTGTTTTCCTTAATTATTGTTGTGCAGTGTGGCACAGGCTGTCTGGGTCCTGTGGCAGGGGGTTTCCTGCTGCACAGCGTCCCCACCATTGCTGTGCTTCTGTAACTGGAGTTAGAGAAGAGGAAAAGGGTGGAGAGCAAGGGCAGTTAGAGGATTCAGATTCTCTCAGAAAGAGATGAAATTAGCAATACTAGGAACTCCTAAGGAAATTTAAAGTACTTATCCCTATCTAGTGACCAAGAGGATATCATAGGCAGTGATTCCAAGTCTCCTGAGGAAAAAAAAAAAACAAAACAAAACAGGAAAAAAAGCCTCTTTGAGACTGAAAAAACAAAGGGAGAAGTAAGATCCTTTGCTAAAAAGTGTTCGTACTGGGTATTCAAATGGATAGAATGAGACTGAAGGAAATAGATTTTAGGCTCAAATAGTTCCTCCAAAAGTAATGGCAAACTTTCGTGGTGAGACTCTCAGAAAATTAGGGATGCACCCAAGGAAAATGAAATCATACAACTGGAAGAGTGTGATGGAGCTGCTTGGGTTAGTTGTACAGCAGATTTCCCTGTGGGAATATTTCATGTCAAAGGCCTGGGTTATGAGACTGTCCTGGGATCAGAGTCTCAGATAACTGAACAGATGCAGTTGATGTGGCACAACATCGTTGTTTAGTTATTTTTAATTTGATAGCTCAAAATGGATACCAGAAAGCAAATTTCAAGACAACAGATACAAATGGGGAGCTTTGAGACTATATTTTCAGGTGAACCAATATCTTCCTATCCATCTTTTTTTTCTGGCATTGTCTTTGTTTTTTCATAATGTAAATTCCACATTTTAATTCTGCATTTTCATTGGAAATATTTGTTCTAGCCTTATCTCTGCTCCTTTGTCATTGTTACAAAAAAAAATTCAATCAACCTGGAGTTCAAACTGAAGTTTAAAATTATTTTTTAAATCAGTGTAGTGAGACAGGGAGTAAAACTGAAGTGTCCTGTTCAGATTTGCCAAACCTCAGGTACAATGACTGCCTGGATAATTTCTGCCCAATCTACAGATTTTTTAATAGTGGATAAGGAAGGGAAATAGTAGGGACTGAGCAAAAGGGTGAGAAATGTAGGAACTTGTTTTAAACAATTATTAAAGGAAAGAATAACAAGGGATTTGTGAGAACTAAAACCAAATGCCTCCAGAGTCTGGATATATAAATTTAGCATTTTTGACTTATTGCTTTCTGAAACCTGACCTCCGATGGCACTACTGTGAACCTCTGCAGCCCTGTGAGATACTGTTTCATAGGTGATGGGAATCTTCAGGGACAAACACGTGTGCAAGAGTTGAGCATACTTATGTCGGCAGCAGAAAGAATGGCTCAAAACAATTCTCAGTGCTCTCCTCTTCGGTGGCTTCCTATACACCTGCACCCAAGTTTGACATCGCCAAGCTGACTCAACAGGGTTAAAAATGGACGGACAACCTCATCGTAAAAATACCAGGTAGTTCATCTCCAGAAGCACAACAGAGGATGCAAAGACTGAAGGAGAATAGTAACTGAGATGTGGTTTTCTCTGTAAATAAAGGCCAAGACTCACTGGTGTGATCTGGGAGTAGCCAGCACTACTATTGTCTGTACAATATTGTTCCCAGGGTTACGCAAGAAATTTCAGTTTCAAAGAGAGTCTGTCTGATAAGCTTTAGCAGCTCTCACGTATTCTGCAAAAAAACCCCCACCAACCCCTATGTACCATGCTATTGATATATACAAAGTGCAGCAGCCAAAAAAAATTTGTTGGTTTTTTTTTTGTGTGTGTGTGTATGTGTGGGTATATAGGAAACCATCCAAAAGAAATCAAATTAAGAAATGCATCACCAATTATCAAATATACATAAATTAATCTTTTCTGCCTGAAATACCAATTCAGAGGACATAGTCACCTACTCGTCACATTTCCCACTGAAATTAACAGAATAAGATTGTAGGCCCGTGAGGAGTAGGCAGGGAAAAAGCCACCACATGTTCACTGCAGCATGTGACAATAACTCACTGCTGAATGTGGTCGGGCTCTCATCCCACCTTGTCATCCTTCCAACAATTTGTGGCGCCCTTGGATTTGGGCAGCTGTGTTGCTCCAGGATCAGATCTGGAGAGGTAATCAGTCCCAGGGGTCCCGAGTGGGAACTTGGCTTCAGACCACTCAGTGCATAAGGAATTGGCTGAATGGCTGCACTCAAAGAGTTGCAGTCAACAACTTGATGTCCAGGTGGAGACCAGTGACGAAAGGCATTCCTCAGGGGTCGGTATTGGGACTGGCCCTGTTTAACATCTCTGTCGGTGACATGGACAGTGGGATAGAGTGCACCCTCAGCAAGTTTGCCAACAACACCAAGCTGTGTGGTGCCGTCAACACACTGGAGGGGAGGAATGCCGTCCAGAGGGACCTTGACAGCGTGGAGAGGTAGGCCCGTGCAAACCTCGTGAAGTTCAATCAGGCCAAGTGCAAGGTCCGGCACATGGGTGGGGGCAATCACAGGCACAAATACAGGCTGGGCAGAGAATGGATGGAGAGCAGCCCTGAGGAACTTGGGGGTGATGGTGGATGGGAAGCTCAACATGAGCCAACAGTGCATGCTTGCAGACTGCAACGCCAGCTGCATCCTGGGTTGCATCAAAATAAGCATGGCCAGCAGGTCGAGGGAAGTGATTCTTCCCCTCTGCTCTGCTCTTGTGAGACCACACCTGGAGTACTGTGTCCAGGTCTGGAGCTCCCAACATAAGAAGGACATGGACCAGTTGGAGAAGGTCCAGAGGGGGGCCACAAAAATGATCAGAGGGCTGGAGCACCTCTCCTATGAGGATAGGCTGAGAGAGTTGGGGTTGTTCAGTCTGGAGAAGAGGAGGCTCCAGGGAGACCTTATAGAAGTCTTCCAGTCCTAAAGGGGGCCTACAGGAAAGACAGGGAGAAGCTCTTTAGAAGGGTCTGTTGTGATAGGACAAAGGGTAATGGTTTTAAAATAGAAGGAAGCAGATTCAGACAGCAGATGAGGAAAAAATTTTTTACAATAAGAGTGGTGAGGCACTGGACCAGGTTGCCCAGAGGTGGTAGATGCCCCATCCCTGGAATCATTCAAGGTCAGATTGGACGGGGCTCTGAGCAACCTGATCTGGTTGGAGAAGTCCCTGCTTCTTGCAGGGGGGTTGGACTAGATGACCTTTAAAGGTCCTTTCCAACTCAAACTGTTCTATGATTCTACGATTCTCTTCCCTGAGTGTCTATCCAAGGCTGCTGGCCATGGCAGGGCCTGCGAGGTGTCCTCACTGACTGCTTGCTGAGGGAAAGGTGCAGCGGATGGGAGCATCCCTTCACTTGGGTTACAGCTGGGACAGTAAACACGCCACATCCCTGAAGAGAGAAACAGGCAGATCTACAGCTGAATAAAGGCAAGGAGAGGAGTTTTCTGTCTTCACCTGCATACATCTGAATGGATTTCGCTGGGCTGTGGTAAGGTTTCCCTCCATGCTAAAGTGGTCTTAGATTGATACATACATTCAGGAGTATGAAATATGACTGACTAAAGCATTGTGCCGACACAGCCCAAGGATACACGGATCAAGAGTGACTCCGGGTTGGAAAAAACTGCTATACAATCAGATATTTAAATAAATCAATTTAATTTATCTGAGAGAACAGCTCATGACGACATAGCTTGGTTAAGATCTAGACATAGCTACATGGGAGATTTCTGAGGTTAGAGTGTTATAGCAGATAAAGGCAAAACAACACAATCGGATCCCTGGATGCAGAAAATAGCTGCACTTAACCTTGAGAAAAAGACACTTCTTACCCCTGAGGGCTTGCAACAAAACACCTAAAGATCTAGATTTTCTTTCACCCAACATCTTTAAGTCAGTCCTGAGTGGCATTTGAAAGCCCAGCACCAGCATGGGAAGTGCTGCAGGCCATGGCACATGTGCCCTCTGATGAGATGCTCGTAATTTTCCCTTCTGGATTGTAGACCTGTGAGTCTCTGAAAAGAGTAAGGGATTGCCCAAACTGTCTGTGCTAATAAATTATCACAGTCTGAGCTCCTCAGGAAGAAAAACACCCCAGGTGGTAGGTGGGTATGATGAGATGGGAATCAGCATGCACCACACAAAGATTAGCCTGTGAAACCAAATGACCAGCCCACACCCCAGTGTGGGTGTACCCATTACCATCAGTGCTCTCTCTGTCATCTTTATATGATATAAGTGATATCATATGCTGCTAGATGTTCCTTGTCTCCTGTGTCTCCTCTCCTTTTTAGTCTTTTTCCAAAATAAACACCAGAAAGCAGCTCTTGGGCTTCATGGTTTAGCGGTGGATATGGCAGTGTTAGGTTTATGGCTGGACTCAATGATCTTAAAGGTCTTTCCAACCTAAATCATTCTATGGTTGATCATAGAATCATGATTCATTCGCAACAGTTTACATTTATTCTGCTACAAATGTTCACTCCCACCAGGAAGGACAACCACCCCAGCACTGCCTCTATCAACATCTCCTTTTCTCTGCCAGGGTTTTGCTATAGGTGCTTTCCTCATTCTTTTGGCTCTTTTTCCTGAAACCTTTTTTTGAGATTAAAATATCACTCTTTCCGGTATATAGGAAAAATATACTGTCTGTGTGCCTACAGACAGTAGAAGTTCAGGCAACTACATGTGGATCTTGTAAAATCAGGAGTCTCCTAGCAGAGGGGATTTGGGAAATATGTGGTACGTGAAAGGAGCAGATGGGAACAAGGAGGCTATGGGGAAGCAAGGCATTATAAGGACCAAGGGTTTAATATATGGTCTCATCTTTCTAATACTATTCATTCACCAGACATGAATAATCCTTGGTGAGGATGCCAGTTCCCCACTGGGATGGACGAGTCAGGATCTGTGGATGTTCAAGTGGCTGTTAAATTTTGTGCATGGTCACCCTTCTCATCATCTCCCAGCACACACTGCTGCACCGTGTGCTTAGCATGAACCTCCTGCTCAGCAACCTGTTCCATCTGTTCCAGGATACTTGTCCCTCATTTTTCTGACTCATTGCTGCCACATTGGCCACAAAGGGTTTGAAGGTCAAAAAATTGCACTTATTGAACGTACATTTAGAGTGGCTCCAAAGTCTCATATTGGACAGTCATGCTTCCTTTTTCTCTTTAGTTCACTACATAGGAGCTGCTTGGCTGCCAGACAACTGTTTCTATCTCTCTCTAGGTTGTCCAGTCTAGGAACAATACTGTTTCATGTTGCAGAGCCAGTGTCAGGAAGGAAACAGTCCTCCACTGAATAACATTTTTACAATAGCGTTTTACTTGCAAGAAGCTCAAGGCCATTGCAAGTTTCTGCACCAATCCCCACTCAAAGCTGGGACATCCTACCTCAGTGTTAGATCAGGTTGCTCAGGATCGTGTCCAGCAACTTTTAAATACCTCTGAGACTGAAGGCCCCACAGCCCCTTGGAGCAGCCTGTCTCCGCGTTTGACCAATCTCTCTGTGAAAATTTTGTTTACAAAATGTCTAACTTGAATTTCTTTTATTGCAACTTCTGTCCACTGCTCCTTATCCTTTCACTGTCCATATGTCCCCTTCAAGTCTTTGTATGCAATTTCTGACTTAGTGTTTCCGGAGATGCTCTCTATTTCTTTGGAATGGTTTTCCATTGGATTTGTTCTAACAAGATGTTTGGATTTCTTCTTGACCACTACTAACAGCTCAGTACAAAAGATTTGGCCCTTCTATGTCTCATTCCAAGGACTTTCTCCAAGTACTGACCACTTTAGTGAATAGTGCGGTTGTTCTTTCTTTGTTTCTGTTTCATTTGCACATCTTTCCGTTTGACATTAATGGTAGCTGGAACTGTGGAGTTTGGCATTTTTTCATTATTTTTATTGTGGGCTGACACTAGTCTTCACATTGACTGAAATGTTGCTCAGCGACATTTATTCATGTGCTGATGCCCTGTATAAATTTTCAATACTACTGTTGGAAAATGTGCAAATCTTTTTCTTTCCTATTCTTTCTTCTGACAAAGAACATAAGAAAGAATGTTCCAGAAAAGGACATCTTTTGTCTTAGCATCATTTTGCTGAATAATTTTTTTTAAAGTTAATTTTAGCATTTATCCAAGAGGGCTGATTCAAAAGCAGAAGAGAAAGTTTTCTGATTGATGACTTCATACCTAATAAGAAAAGAAAAAATTGTTATTCTGCTTAGAAATTACCTCTGCTTTCCACCTACTGGGGAACCCTTCAGATACTGTAGTATTTATCTCATATTAAAAATTTAATGTGTGAGTATAAATCTTATTTTCCTAATGGATATTAAAATAAACGGGCCTGAGGAAGTACTGTTGAAATATTTATCTTCTTTCAGCTGTAGATTTAGTCAGAGGGAAGTTAGGATATTTGCCATTTTATACGCAGAGAAGCTTTAGATTTACAAATCTTTATCTGTGTTTTTTCTTCAAAGTCAAGCTCATAAATGAAGCAACTGTTCCCAAACTGTCATCGTAATGTCGCTCGCTTCCATGAAGTCATCACATCACTTCTGTCACTATAACAACCTAACATTGTCTGTTGCTAATGTCACAAAAACATTGCATTACCATTATTTTGAAAATAACTCTGAAGTGATGATTTTAAATGTAGCCTTTCTGCAATATGTTTTGCAGGAAATCACCATTTTAACAGGAAAACTTATGAAAATTAATCAGCTGTATTAAGTATTAATTACATTGCAGCTTATAATTAGTAGTAGAAGTAATTTACTACAGAAACGCAGAATGAAAGATGAACGTCTCTGCAGCTCTAATGCAAGAACTCAGGAACAAAATGCACCAACATTCTCATACTTCTGCAGATAAAATAAATACCAAATTTAGGAATACCGTCTGCAATGCACATGAAGGAATCCTTGTGCTTTAATTGTGATGACTCATCAGATCTAAGCTGGAGGCAGCTTTCGATACGGGACTTCATGACGGATGTGGTTCAGTTGGGAAAAGTCCTGGGGAGAAGGGTGTAACCAGTCTAAGGTCTGGAATTTAGTCTGAGGTTAGCTGTCATGGAGGACTGGAGGTACTATATTGCCTCAAAAGAGTGGGCTGGGTGGTGACAAGATGCCAGCCTTCCTCAGGGATGAATCAAAGCACCTTAATACAAAGAGATGCAACTGTGGAAGAAATCCTGGTGGGTGGGAGAAAGCCTTGAGGTTTGGTATAGGTGAGCAAAGGTGGAAAAACTTGGGGCAGGAAAGGAAATTCATGACCAAGGATTGAATTGGGCTTTGATGGAGGGAGCTCTGGCAGGGAAATGCCAGAAACCAGAGCTTTTGTGCTGCTTGAAATTAGGAAAGAGAGTTAAGAGAGTGTGCAGGACAGCAGGAGAGCTGCGAGGAGGAAAGGCAGCCAGAGAACAACCAATAAAACAGGTCCACAACTTGCCCGTTTAAATTTCCATTTTCATCAGTCCCTGTCCTCCTCACTAGCTATAGCCCATTGATGTCGACAGAGCAGGACTCTAGTCTAGAACCTCAGACAGGGAAAAGGGCTGAGGTGGCTCAGCAGCGAGGGACAAAGAGAAAGGATGGGGCCAGATCAGGACCCGGAGCAAAGCACATGAGAAAAGAGCTTTCTGCTCCTCTGGTTTGTTGATCCACAAGTGGCCAGATGAACACCACACAAAATGACTTGTGTGTGGATTGTGGGTTGTGACCATTACTGAGACTTGTAAGACGATGAGACAGTATGACTGATTTAGGTGGACTTCACTTTCACTATGCTGATGGAAAGTCAAAAGCCTGTGTTGCCTTGTAGGAATATTAAAACTCCAGAGACCTTTTTTTTTCTGGTTGACCACAAATTGCTAATGCTGTACCACTGCACACAGTCCCAAAGAGCTTCAGTGGCCTTCAGAAAACTATATGGTGACAACAATGTTAAGTGAAAGCATCAGTCCATTACCTTCTTAGGCCAGGACTCCTATGATTTATCTGTAGAAATACACCACAGAATTTGCCAGGAGTAAAAGGAAAAGGTTAATGCTCATAATTTTTTTTTTCCTAAGTTAATTTAACATTACAGTAACTCCTGGTTTTCAGTTTCTAACATGGGATGTGATAATCAGGTGGTCAGGTCTGCATGACTGGAAAAGTAGATGAGCATGGTGGACCAAATCCTATCAGCTCTACATGCTAATGACTCAGACGCCTTAAAGTCTTCTTTCAGGCTTTGCGTGTTCCCTGTGACCAAATAAAATGTGAGAAGGAAGCAGCAGCATTTCCACATCAGCTCCTATCTTCCCCGCACTGAGAAACCTGTCTGAAAGCAGTGACCTTAACTGCACCCTCTTTCCTGAGCCTGATTCTGATGTGGAGTAAGAGGAGATGGGCTAGAAGTTGTGCCCACGTGTTTAGGAGAGAAACCTCCCCTTTTGTTCAGGAATTCTGCAGGAATTTCAGACTCAATTGCATCATGCTTGCCACTTCAAAGCCTTCAGCGACTGATCGCACACTTGGAAAATATCAAACGTAACTTAATCTGACACGGTTATCAGTATAACTCAACCTGTCTGACAGCCTTCTTCCTGAGGCTTGCTACAGCTCCCTTGAACTCAGAAATGTCTCTAGAGAAACAGCAGGCATTCCTTCTTAACATTATTCAGGGGGATAATTACTTGTTTTAAAAGAAAGCTTTTTTTTTTTTCTTTGGGAATGATGCAATCCAATGTTTCATACAGTGACTTTGGTTTTTGCTTTGTATTAGAGTTAATTTTAAATATTCCCTATATTAAGAAATGAAGTGAAGTCTTATACCTAGTCTCCATATAAACGATCTAATTGTCAAGTATTTTCAGTTTATTTGTTACGACCTTGGGTCTGATCCATGGAATAGTTCCAGTGATGAGGATCGAAACTGGCCTGCTCCTGGCTGGGGTTTCTTCTGTAGACATTCCAGACATTACACTTGGTTGAAGAATTAAGTATTAATAGAGTAACCTGAACATGCAAATTTCTATATTGCCAATAGTTAGTTAACTCAGTTGAGTCATAGGAGATAGAGGTTCAAGCTCCTGGTTAAATGCACAGAGTGAGTTGCCTTGTACCTCCAGAGGTCCTCAAGATGGCTGCGCTGACCTGTCTTCAGCCTTCTTGACCCAAAGTGTCACGCCTGAGGTGTGCTGGAGATACATTTATCATCAGGCCCCAACAGGGAGATGCGTTCCCACCTCCTTTCACCTCTACCTTGAGAATTCAGATTTTAGGACATCTGACTGCTGTTGTAACAAGCCCACCAGCTCACTAGTGTCTTATCTTAATTAAATGGTAATTTTAATTAAATATGTGCCAACCAACATAATTTTTTAGAGTTGAGGGAAAGCAGCCATCTCTAAGGGCTGGTGGTATCTAAACAGCAACTAAGAACAGCAGGGAGTCCAAAGTAGTGTGTTTACTCATAGAGTGGCAAACAAGCGACCTCCAGGCATCTGATACTGTAAAGCTGAGGATCATAAACATACAGTTTGGAGGTGATGGTAACAACTCTGTCCTTGCCTCCCTGTCTCATTGACATTGTGATCACAGCTAGTCTCACTCTATTTCACAATGCAGTGGTTGGACTCAGATCACCATGAGTAGGAGTCATCTGTCCAAGTGGAGGCATCTGTAATGTAAATGTCAACATTTGAATTAGTCATCCTTGGTTGTCTTCACCAACGAAACTCAGAAAAGATTGGTAGGGCATGACTATCTCCCCCACAAATATTAATCTAAAATCAGTCAGGTACACTGCATTCTACAAGTTCCTAGGTAGTTACGTTGGAGATGTTTAAAGTCAGTGAGTGTCACCCTAAATATCATCAGATGTTCTCAGAATGCCATTTAATTTTCTACAGACTTTCCAGCAGTTATTTCTTAATCTTTGTGATGGAGCTTTTAACAGATTCTTTTTTTTTTTTAAAGCATATTTATTCCATCCTTTAGACAAAAACAATTTTTTTTTCTTTATAGTTGTTCAAGTGTTAGGGAAACTCTAGGAATTGTAGGTAGCCAAACTATAACAGTGTTCCTTTTACAATATAGGTTAAAAAAAAAAAATTAAAAAATTAAAAAATTGTAGTCTTGCAGTTAGCTCACAAAAGCATAGAAAGTCTCTCACATACCCTGGCATGGTGGAAGAAGTGAGGACATCACCTCTGTTACGTTGTTATGGACTGGATGACTACTGTAATGTGTAAAAAGACTCTTTTAATAGAGTTACTGTATTTAAACTGCTACAGTCTTGTGCCTTGCAAAATATCTGAAACTTCTGTAAAATTAGAACAAAATAGGTTTAAAAATCTCACCAGATCAGATCTTCCCATCCATACGAGTGGTGGCATTTTTACATCAATTTTGCATCAATTTAAACAATTAGTATCAAGCATAAGGCTGGGTAGAATCAGAGCCTTAGTACTGGCATCCTTGCAGGAATAGCTAAAATATACAATAACTTGAAAAATCATATAATGTTTTTCAAAGTCTTAGGAAAATATATAACATTTGAATCCACTCTCAATGTAGAGCAAAAATAAGTTTTAGGAAAATTTTGAACTAAGGAAAATATTGAGGGTGGTCAGAACTTGGAAGAGCTTGCCCAGAGAGGTTGTGCAATCTCAACACTGGAAATACTAAAATTTTGACAGGACTAACCCTGAGAAACCTCTCAAATTTTGAAGTTGGATGTAACTTCAAAGCTGTACCTGCTTTAAATGGAGATTTGAAACAGATGACCTCCAGAGGTATCTTCCGATCTAATTTATTTTATGATTCTTATTTACTAGTTTGCCTGACCTTACATTCAATGTAATTGTGAAATCACTAAGTTATTTGGAATCTGTGTCACTCCTCTCATTTAGAAAAGGAAGTTTCTCAAAATTTCTATTTATATTTCCACTGGTGACTTCTTACCCTTAGATATTCCAGCTGAAGTTTAATGGACTGCCGCATGAAAATTACACATTTTGTTGTAACAGTGTTAGTTAATCCACATCTACAACAAATCTCTGCAGCTCCTTGCAGGCTGTCCTTCTTTTCTTGCTTTTGACATTGGTGTAGTAGGTACATTCTGTCAGCTGAGAGCTTTAGGAGCGTCCTTCTGCTCTAATTGCCTAGTCATGGATGAAGGTGTGCTTACACTTCAGATGGCAGAAAAACACTGGAGTTTCTACACCAAAGAATTAAAGAATATTTGCTCTTCGTTCTGACATCCTATCAGAGCAGAAGCCAGCACAGAATTACTAAGGAACAGACGTGAACAGGTACCACTATCTGCCTTCGCCACACACAATTATTACAACCAGTTTTTTTAAGCTTTACTCCTTTCCCCAGGCTCTGTTCTCAATTGCACTGAGGCAAATTAAACTCAGAACATGTGCATTCAGCTTCCAGGGTAGTCTCTAGGTGAAATTCAGCAATCGCAAATGGCTGTGTAAGACTAATTTCACATGTGAGGTCCTCAGACAACCCAGCAAGTCTGTACTAATTTTGAATTTAATAGGTGTTTAATAGAACACACCACCAGTACAGGAGGTTTGAATGTGTAGAGTAAAAACCAGCTAATGTAACAGTGGACATCAAAGCAGGCTTGTCCTACAGCATGGTTCACACCAGTTCAGAGAACAATTATTTTGCAGTCAAGTCTAATATTGTTTTAAGTATTAATGTTAATAGTTTCACTTGATTACATCAAAAACTGAAATTATTTTAGACACAAGTAAATAGATATAGCATTCAGTCCAAGATTAAGACAGCTAAATGTAGATATCTATAGGAAAACTATGTGTCTAAGGTTTTTTCATACTCCATGGCAATCTAGTCAATGGAGACTTGAAAACAACTCAGCTGAACAGAGTATAGGACACAATTCAGTTACTGTCCCACAAGTACCTGGTACCATTTGAGATGACTTAGGCCATCTAAGACATCTGCATGGGGCTCTTAGATCTGACCCAGGATCTACAGGAGAATCATGCTTTTCTGGACTTTCACTAGGAGGCCAGGTTGGATATTTAAAGGCATCTCAAGAAACCCTAAATGCCTAGGTTTATGCAGCAGAAATAAGTCTTCAGTTAATCAGAATTATTCTTTTGATTGGACTAAATTCATTTGCCCACATATGGCTATCCTGTCCTCTTTCCAGTCCTCCATGATGATTGAGATAAGTTCAGAATATTTTTGGCAGATGTCTTTGGCAGATAGGATGATAGGTTGATAGGAGACTACTGGACATGTAGTTGGAGGCCAGGCAACATGGCTTGGGGCATCCTGTGTGGCACCAGATCCTATGTGAAGGAAAATGGGTCAGCTTCTGTTGTCCGTATTCTTTTTGAGGTCAAAATCTTGGAAAAATGTGGACAATATTTGAGTTAATGCCTCAATATTAATAGTCCCCTTTAATCAGTAGCCTCCTTTGTTTATTTTTCTCCCTTTGAGTCTGTGATTGCCATGAAGCCGCTAGATGGAGGTGGCCGAAGAAAAAGTAAGGCAGAGGGATGGAGGAGAGCTAAGTCTGCAGTGCTGGGAGGGCACTGCTGCTTCTCAGCTCCTTGGAGCAGCCCTGATCTAATGATGGAGCCTCAGACCCTCTGGAGGACTGGAGGCTATGGTATTCCTGAATCTGACCTAAGGAAGGGTTCTCCTCCTTTGGGTCACATTTCCTGCACAAGGGAGCAGGGTGACTTCTGGCACTCATCTTCAAAAGGATGAGGGAAAGATACAGAGAAGAGTGAGGAATGAGTGTTGCAGGAGAAGGGGGAAAAGCAAAAGAAAAGTTGTCTGAGGGGTTGGTATGTGAAGATGGTCATAGCAGTCACGCAGCGGTTACCCCTTTGGAATAAGACAACAGAGTAAGCTGCTGTGGAGAGAGCAGACCAACCCCCTAGCCAACTCTCTCTGCTGTAGCATTTTCTCATCTAGGTTTTTTTTGTTTGTTTGTTTGTTTTAATATCCGTGGTACCTTATGACAGGCATTGGACAAAGTCACAGTCTCCTCTTCACCTCATCTGACCAAGATTTCTCTGAGCAAAGCATTCCCTTGCCAAGGACAAGGCTTGGAAGTGGTGAAAGGATGTGTTGATTCCCCGCTATGACTGCTGGCCTCATGCCCTCTGTGGATCATGCCACTCCACGGACGTGCTACTCGGCGACTGCACTGCTGATGCTGCTCAATTGTGAATCGTTGCGGTGGGGATCCTCAGTAGTTATTGGCAATGGGCAAGGCATCTCAAAGGACTTTGGGGGTCTTATTGCCAAGTGGAAACCAAATTTAGGCACCTAAGAATGGGCCCCATGGAGTGACATTCCTAACTGCAGCTATGGGAAGTTTACTGAAGGTGAAAAATAAATGTAATGCATTAAAGAGACAGAGGAACATGTAAGAGGAGTAAGGCTGGAAGATGGTAAGATATCCCAGGACAGCACTGGCACTGCTCATAGTCCTGAACGAGGAAAGGATGAAGACAAGCTCCTGGAAAAACAGACATACGCAGTAGAACAAAATAGACAGCATCCTTCACACTCAGTCTCACAATCTGTTCAGCCTCTAATATGTTACTTTATGAAAAATCAAGACAGATTTTTTTTTTTCTAAAAAAAAAGACAACAAAACAGAAGTTTCTTTTTAAATTCAGCTGTAAAAAGAAGTCCGAGAGGAAAAAGCTTACAGCTTTACTCAAACAGGAGAAAAACCAGACAACTCACCATTCCAGCCACAGAAACACAGTTCACAGTAACTCATGAATGAGCTAAACATGCCAGCAAAACGAGGACATAAAGTAAGTGTAGTCACAGTGATTCATTGTAGTGTTATGTTTATTTTTCTCTAAGACCCTTGCACACTTTGCAGTCACTGTGCCTTAGGCGTGAGCATTACCTTATTTCCACCTTTGCCTGCACTGTCAAGCTCTGCTTAAGGACTGGTCACCCTCAGCCTACATGATAGTCACTGGACAGATACAGGCTCTTGCTGCTGTGATTCAGTGGTTTGATGTTTTAATGACTACTTTAAGATGAAGTCATTCAGTCTCACTGATTATTTCCCTCCAGTAACTATAAAGGCTGTCTCGAGTGTCTGAGGTAGGAAATTCACATCTATATTGTCAATTCCTTGACTGAAGCGAACACTTGCTTTGCTATTTCATAGATGTCTCTATCACATAGGATGAGTATCATCTCAGTAGTGCTTTTTGTTTGCCCTTTGCTGCAGTTGTTGAGGGTTGGCCATCATTTGTCAGTGTTAGGCTCCACCCTGCATCAACACTCCTCTTCGTGAGGGCCTGGAGCCCTGGGGGCTGAGAGAAGCACCAGCCACAGAGGCCCTGATGAAATTTAAGCCATCTGAACATGACCCCTCATGGGCCTGGCAAAATCACGAGGGCATTAGAAGCTATCATTAACCCAAGTTTGATCTGATTTGCAGTCTGGGCCCTGGCATGGAGCTGTTACACTGATGGCAATGCTTTGGATTTGGAGACCACTGCAGTGTCTAGTGTGGCCAAGCAGAATGACCACTGCAGAAGAAAAGACTTCCTACAAATTTGCACCCACAGACATGCCTTCTCCTGTCAACATTTGGCTTTTATTCAAATGGTGCCTGCTAGCTTTTCCTTGGCATGCCATTGAACGGCTGGCTGATGAAAACCTAAGTTGCTGGGTCCAACACACTGTATCTATCACATCAGTCTGAAATATGGTAATTCTTCATTTCCTTCTCCCTAGTATCTCATCCCTTGAACTACGTGGAGAACTAATCCTATCACTAAATGGTTCCCTAGCCTCTCTGAAAGGGTTTACTCACTAGCACTAAAATACCCAGCGAATAATCATGACAGTACTTTGAGAGCCTCAAGTCCCTCCTCTCTAAGGACTTAAAAGCACTTCACAAATGTGCAGGGACTCAGATTGTCTCTGACAATGTCCTGCATCCTGCAGTAAGAAACGAACAACCTTATTCTATTTTGCAGGTGACATCCCTAATGATCAGAAAATAACTCAAGCTCTGTCAATATTATAAGAACATTCGTTGTTTTATTCTTTTTGGTGGGTACAAAAACCACAGTTTCTTACACAGAACAAGATTATAAATAATATCTGTAACATGAGTGACCCGTAGTCTCTTTTGATTCTACACTGCAGACTGATGACGTACTCTAAACATTTTATCATTTTGTTTCTTGTATTAGACAGATGCAAATCTGTGGAACACGGAATGATGGAACAGAATGAAGGTAACAGCAAACAAGAGGATGACCAACAACTTTTATAAAAAAAAAGTCTCTGAATTTTATTACAGTGATGGCATTTTATATCAATTATTGCAATGAATTGTTCCCTAAGATGGTTAGAAAAAAGAATTGTGTTTTCATCTATTGAATTTACATCAGTTAAAAAGCAAGCATGTTTCAATATTCCTCTTTTTCAAAGAAAATGTAAATAATTTCTTTATTTTTTTCACAGGATTTACATATTTCTTATTTTCTTATCACAGTTTAGTGATTCACTTCTACAGCTGAACAGCTGAGTATTCTTCCATTGTATATATTGATGTTCTGGAGACACAGGTTAGCATGTTCATTGACTTCTATAGCTATTTTTCTCTCTTTGCCAAGACAAAGACCAAAATGTTGTCCTTTCTGAGCATGTTCTTCACAGTTTAATGCGCTAAATTGGCAAGTCTTATTAGTTTTAAGTCCACTCAAGTGAAATTTGTTGCTGTTAATATACCCTTCCCAGCCCCCTCCCCCCAACAAAACTAAATTATGAATTTTCCTGATATAAAATCTGAGTTTGGGTTTCCGAGCTGAGCTCATGCACACATTGTTGCTGATGATGTCTGGCGCATTTGGACGTACTTCCCTTTCTCAGCCAAATTATGAGTTCATCAGTGACACTCCCATGTCGTTACAGTCTGTGCTGTGTTCCCATCAGTCACCAACACAGTTTGATTAAGGCACTCAATTATTTTTTTGGTTTTTATGGTAGGTCCGATGCAATTACAGCCAATCCTGAACTTTGTCTAATTGCAGTTCCAGTATGCACGGCCTTCGGGCAGTCGGGAGTCAATACGCGTCCGTTTTCTCCCACACTCCCTGTGATGGATAATCTGGCTTTGTTTCTTATGGCTTCAGAAAAGGTAAGCTAGGTTTGAAAAAAGGAGAAAAGAGGAAGGTGTTACAATATTTCTGTCCTTCAACAAACCAGGACACAGCAAACACCAAAATACTAAATTTTAGACATCTGCATTTTTTCTTGTTAACATTAAATATAATAATAGTAATCATCATAAATATACATAGCATTTAAGTCTACTAGGGGAAAAAAGACTAGCAATTCTGAGGGTAAATTTAATTACAATAAATCATTATTGATTTCAATATAAAATCCAAATTTGATCAAGAAATTAACAGAAGAGGCAATACCTTAATCTAAACTGCTTCAAACTACATTTTTATACAGTGAAATGAGAATCAAGACCTTTTATGAACCTGAAAGCATTAGCATCTATGAATAAAGTCATGCACAGGTGTTTATAGGCTTAGACCTTCAACTAGCAATGTTAAGATAAAATATAACTACTGAAAATTCTTTATAAATTGCAACAGCTGTATCAACTATTTTTGTGATTATTCCATGGATCAAATCTAAAGAAATTATTACATCTTTTCACAACGCACAAATGTAGTATCAGTAAATCTGAGAAATTTCTCTTTTCATATATATATATTTTCCTACAATTAGAGGAGGTGGGAACTTTCAAAGGAAATGTAGTTTATTGAGAGAAAATACAATTTGCTATAGTTTTCTACATTAGGTCTAAATCTTCCACAGGATGGTTTAAAATTTTGTTACCTCCAAATCTTCACTTCCAGGTAAATCAGAATAAAATACCTTGTTTAAAGACTAATTGACTCGAGTAAAAAATTTTGATTTGTTAAAAGAAAATGATTTGTAGTTTTGCCATCTAACATCTAACTTCAGTCATCCAAAAATCAGTAACCTAATCTAAAAGAGCTTTCTCATGTGATGACAGAAAAAGCCAAGATGACTAGTTTAGACTGAATGATTTCCAGCTGACTAAAAACAGGGGAGGTGTCTAAGGTCAACCAATGCAGCAAGGACACCTGGAGCAACAGGCACCCAAACTACGCTGCGTTGAAACAGATTTCAAAGATATCACATTAAGATATTAATTAGTGGGGAAATCTGATTTGTAGTGACCAGAAGCTATAGTCTATGCAACTAACTCATGTAATTTGTGTGCAGGGATGCAATCTGAAATACCAATTGGAAAACAGGAGGGTCCATTCACATAGGAGCAAAGGGATGACAAACATCGTAAGATCATTTTATTTGCCTTATTACTGATCTCTGCATTTAGAACTTTGTCCCTCTGAGCCCGGTTTCTCCTTCTGAGGTAGCAGTGAAATCCTGAGCTGGTATTTGATATACTAAAGTTAATTTTATATATTGTGTATAGGGATGAGGGAGATTCCTTAAAACTCCCAAACATTTCCACTGCTTCTGGGTGCACTTCTGTGAAAATGCACCAGTCTAATATTGCATTGCTATCAGCAGCTCCTTCAAAAAATTCAACAGCTACATGGAAAAACAGAGAGAGGTAACGAGGGAGTGGGGACCTGGGCCCATACAGTTCCAAAAACCTCAACCACTCCCCAGCAGCAAACAGAAATCTACGCATTTGCATTTGCAAAGCACAGACACAATGCAACGTGGTGTAGCTCCACACAGTGCATGTCCAGAGTCCCACTACAAATGGACTGGTCGAGGACAGGTAACTGCCTGCAGAAATGCACAGAACACGTTTTGGTCAATGGCAAGAAAAAACAAAGTGCTTTAGTTGGATGAGAGTCCAAACCAGATCAGAATGCAAACTTGGGTGGAAAAGGGACAGCTTACTCCAGATGTACTAAACTTCCCAGAAAGTCATCATTATGTACCAGCATGTCTCCATCACTTTGATCAGCTCTCTGTTCGTGGCCATTAAGGGTTTGCCACTGGGAAATCTGAGAGAACTCGGATTTATGTGGGATATATGAGTTATGCATAACTGTGGTTTTGTAGCTGTCTACATAGCTTTCTGGCCATTGACAACACACTCAGGACAGGAACACGGTAAAAAGGGATCCACCAAAAAAAAAAATCAAATGAGAATAACAAACAATTTCTCAGCAGCCTTCCACAGAAAAACAGAAAAAGCTGCAAGAAAACAACTCCTTTCTTCTCATGGCAGAGATTAACAACAACTCAGTAACACACCACAGAAACAACCCAGACAGTTAACAAAGCCAGGAGGAGCAGGTCAAACTTGGGCTTGGGAAGGTGCCATAAAGCCAAGTAACCAGGTAAACTGTATTCTATTTTAAACTACACTACAGGCAATAAGCCAGACCAATACTGTGCTTAACTGTGCTGTTACCATTTCAGATTTATGGCCTGGCTGCAGGAAGTTTCAGGAGAGGCTGGGATGAGAGGGAAAAGTCTCAGAATTTACTGTGAATATTACCCAAATTATGAAAGTCTCTGTGTGGCAAGCGTATGCAGTTAATAGTGATAATGTATTTTCAAATTTGTCATTAGTTTTGATTAAATTAGTTGTGGAATTAATCATGTGAAAATGCTGACTGCCCTGTTCCTACTGGGAGATGGGAATTTAGGAAACTGATATCCTTAGTCTATATGATACAAATAACCTAGCCTGTCTGGGTTCTTCTGTTGTTCAGGCTCCTTGTACCCGGGTCACATGGAGGTGTCTTTGGCACAAATATTAAGAACTTGTAATGAGTTTTTCTATCTTGAATATGAAATTGGAGGTATACAAGCCAAAATAAATGCATTACACATTTACTGAACCGTCCTGTAGCACTTCACCTGTTTTTCTAATTAATTTAGTATTTTTTTAATTGCTTTTTGTAGTTTTTTAAAATTAATTATAAACAACAATTATATTGTTGTTTATTATAAACAATTATAAACAATTAATTATAAACAACAACAATTATAAAATTAATTATAAACAACAGCATGGGATGGGAGAGCAAGAGAAGGCAGCTGAGCTGGAAGCTGGTGCATGGCCCACTAAGAAGGCCATGGAGAGGCAGTGGTGGTGGCTGGCTGGATACTGGGACAATCCCTTCAAAAGCCTGTAGGTTTGGGATGAGGAACTCAGCAGGCCTTTTCCCTAGAGCAGCTGGAGAGAAGGCTGTTAGGCTCCACACTGTTCTCACGGCATCAGAGCAACTGGTGTACTAAGTGCTCACTGCTGATACATGAAAATGGAAAACTGCTGCCCAGGGGAAGAGGAAGGGATTGTTCCCTCCTTAAAGCAAACTTCCTTCCCTGCCTTCAGCAGATGCATTAGCCTGTCATCCCTTCTGAATGTCTTCACCCCACACATACAGGCTAGTCCTTTATTATGCAGACTAGTGCACACATACAGGCTAGTCCTACATTTTCATTTTTTGCTGCCTCACAGGCAGGTGAATTTCCCTGAGACAACTCACTTTTGACTGGATTAAACTGAAAGAAAAACCTGGTAATGAATGTTAATTGTCAAGTGGGTTATTTTAGCTATTTTATATTAGTTTAAAATATAGACTATTAAAACTATTTGATGTTAGCTTAAAATGTCAGCATGTTGGTTACTCATGCAGGTTAGAACCGCCACGCATCTTTCCATATTAGCAAGTTTTAGTCCCGATGTGATCCCTTTACTCCTTGGATAAATAAACATATCAAAGGTTTCAAATGCATGACAGACATATTCCTGCAGAAATACGTGTAACCAGTGCTACAGCAGGCTCTGCACTGCTGCCAGCTAACAGGGGATTGTGACAGCACGTGTACAGAGGGCACAGGCACCCTATACAGAGCACAGCACACAGGTAACCCCGCGCTGCCTGCGTGGCTGGGGTGGCCACGCACTGCCAGGAGGGGCTGACTGGACTTTGGCAGTCTTCCACATATAAGCATAAGCGTTTTTATAAGAATTTTACATGCTGAAATTTCTCAGGTAAATATTATGGCAAATAAGTAGAATGAAGAATTTCAGAAGTCTATAAATATTTGCTTAAAATCCTAGTTATTTCTTTTTTTTTTCGGTTAATTTTTAAATGTCTGCACTCTAAAATGTTTTTAAGAGATTATCAGAAGTTTTGACTGACTCAAACATAAATCTTCAATAAATTAAAATGTAACATAGGCATTTTTAATATTTTTTTTCCTACAAGAATTCATCTCTCTGTTGCAACAAGTCCCACAAAAATCCAGACTTTAGAGAAAGACACCTATGATCTTTCCTTATAAAATAAAACTCTGTTAGCCCTAACTTTTATTTCAAGACAACAGTAAGGTTAAAATAAATTTTACAAGTGTAATAATAGTGTTTGTTGCACTGGAATCACAGAGCTGGGTGGGAACTCAGGGGACTGTCAAATCATGCCATGTTTAGCATGCTAAGCCACTTTGGGTCAGGTCAGTACTTGAACAAAAGCTTTGGCTTTTTGTTTTCTGTAAGTCTATATTTTGGACGCGTTGCACCCTGTAAACTTGATAAGGAATATGTCTTCTGGGACCTTTACTTTTATACCAGCCTGGGGACACTCTCAGTTGTGGGCATATAATTAAAGAATTTAAAGAAAAAAGATATTTCACTTGCATTTTGCACAATTATTTGCAGGATTTATTTTACAGGATTATTTCTTTTTAAGACCCTTATTCCTGACAGTAGGCAGTGAACTTGGGAGATTAATATTAGTATCTGGAAGTCCTGATTCCCGGTTCACAGTCATGAACACTGGCCTATACTCTTGGTGTCCCCCTGACACCTTCTATGCCTCACATTTTCACCAGTGAATAAACTGCACAGCTAAGACTTTTTTTTTTTTTTTTACATGGGGCAATTAGGCAGCTCTGTAACAATTAAAATATACCTACAGTCATGACCTCTTGTACAACAGGGAACAAAAGAAAACTACACAACAGTATGTTTGGGACAGTTTCCCAGCCAGCGCACACCAAGCCCCCTCCCTCGCCCCCTGAGAACCCACCTATTCCTTGCAGCGCTCCAGCTATCATGCTCAAACACCATTCTCTGCTCACTCTGTGTTTGCTCTGTACTGTATGGTTCGGTATTGTACCGGCTGTGCCTTTAGACTGTAAGCTCCTCGGGACAGGGACCTGTTATGTGTTTGGCACACTTCACCTATTGTACAGCGCCGTCTACTCCAGCGCTATATAAATAATAAATAAAAAATAAGAATTGTATCTCCAGTTGTTTCCTCCAAAATTTTTTCTAGGTGGCAACATAAACATTATATTCTTCATATCTTTTCCATAAATTTTTGTTTCTTACTTCTACTATAGGGATGGCTCAGTGATTTCAGGAAAATGTAGCTCAAGCTTTTTGTTAACAGAGGAGATGTGGCTCGCTATTTGCAAGGGCAAGGGAGCTCTAGGTAGCACAAAAGGGTAGGGTCCAAGCTGCACCTTCACTTATACAGCAGCCAGTATAGCTTGGGACCTATGTAGAAGTTATATTTAGAAGCTCAATTTGCTGCTATGTGCCATTTCCAAAGGTCAGAGAGCTGGTTCAACTAATGATTAGTTGGCAAGATACTCACTGCATGGATGAGAACAAGTACATTAGTAAACCATCCCTGCACGCCTACTCAGGGGAACTAAGCATGGCGCAGCTTGGCAAGATTAGTGGTTCAGTCTCTGAAATCACTGCTGAACATCTAAAATACACTAGTTCTGAGCTAGGTAAGGGGGCATGTTACTGAAAGCTGAGGATGCTAATCAAGCTCCACTCACTGGTTAGTGACTTTTTGTGGTTATTACAGGGGACAAAGGTTGACCTGAAGCAGGATATTGTGGAAAAAATGCCACACAATTAGCATAAAACATGTATCAAAGGGAGGGTGACGGAATAGGGTGGGGAGGAAGGAGAGAAGGTAAAACAACATTTAGACTTCTTGTAACAGTGCCTTGTCTTCCGTTAGATTAACTATGATTCAGCAATGTTGCCTATCCTAAATCTTGATTATAACGAAGTCCCAGTTAGGGCCAACATCAAATAATAAAGGCTTACATCAATTTATCACTCGTAGAGTGCAAACCTTTAGGAAAATAGAATGGCCAATCACGTAATTAAACAGTGGCCCTCTGAATATATATTTTATGATTTCAAATAGTTGTCATCTCCCAACTGATTTGACAACATTGAGTTGTTAAAAATGTATTTCTTCTGTTAAAAACTCCTTGCAATGCAGATGTCTATTAGCAACATAGAATAGTATACTGTACATCTGCAGCCAAAAAAACTGAACCACTTTGCACTGAAGTTTTCCAAAATATAAAGCTCTGTTCAGAAGCAAGCACCACTAGACAGACATGTCACAACACTGCGTTACAAGATGCATCACCCACTCACTGTAGTAGGCCCTAAGTCCTACCCCTAAATTTTAATACTTTCGGTTCCATATACGTTGTAACCTTCTCTATAAGTTGCTAAATTCTGGGTATTCTGCGAGGAAGTTGGGTTAAAAGTCTGTGCACTCTTTGCCACCTTCATTCGTTTCGCCTCTGCCCTGGACTTGTAACAGAACTCTATCAAAGCCACCAGCATTGCCAAGCCCAAGCCTCCAACCAGAATGTAGAAGACTCCAGCAACGTTGCTGAGACTCAAGGCACTCGTCTTGTCCTGGGGAAACAGAAGCGACACAGTTAACTCCAGAAACCAGACCCCTGGGAGCACAAGCTACACGTTAAAACATTAGAAATAGAAATAAATATCAACATTTAGCCAAAACTAAATTACAGTTATTTACATACTTCTCACAAAACTTGACCTATCTGGATCTATAAAATATATTTTAAGCACGCAGTTTTCCTGAGCGGCATAAAAATTATTGTAAGTATATTGACAACATATCAGGATGTCATTGCTTGGTTACTGCAAAGCATTACTTCCACTGAGTGGAGAATTAAACAGTGACACGTCTAGCTCTCTTTAGGGGACATTTTAGCACTGATACAAATCTGCATTTATGGAGAGCTCTTTAAAAGCTTTGAAATCCAGAAATCCATTTATATCAGACAAGACTCTGCTTGATCTTTATGAAAACAGTAATTATACTTGTGGTAGGCATTGCTATTAATTGAAAAGATCTAGACTGAGTTTCCAATACTTAAATAACAGATGAAAATAACATGTGAGGCTTAAGTTATTTCTTTGAACAAAGACTTCCTTTTAAAGTGCACACTGTAGCATACACATCATGATATATTTGCCTCTTACCGATTATTGTATTTTCTTTTATTATAGATACAGTTCTGGAACATGCCCATGGACTACTAAGGCTCAGTAATATTAAAATTCTAAATAGCAGTTTCTGAAATCTTATACATTATTCATAATTTAGACAAAAATCAGAACTTTCTTTAGCAAATTATTAAATATGCATAATTTTCTAAATGATCACCTTCTTGGATCTACTGTTGTAAA
>JAAGAY010137319.1:50000-57350 GCA_011801015.1 Ardeotis arabs
ATATATGAAAAAAAATAACTGAAATCATCCTTTATGTATGGAGAAGCATCTAGCCACAGTGTAAAACTGCTGTGTGACAGCACAGGAGACCTTGCTCTTCATCGACGTGCTGAGGTCAGTGGTGGCACAGCCCAACCTGGGTGCAGGGACACTGTTTTCCTACCTTTTCACCATGTTCTCAGCCCTTCTACCTCCCCCCTCAGCTTCTTACTCATTTCCTCCTATCCTGTAATCAGTCATTTTCTGTTGGAAGGGCTGGGTTTTAAGAGCCTCAGGCTGGATCTTGTGCCAGCAACATCAGCGAAATCCCAGTGCTTTAAAATGGCATTAATGAAGTTCTGAGTGAGTTGTGTTCAGGACAACAAATGGGCACTTACAGCATTTAAATTACAATATTGAACAATTCTGAAACCAATACAGTATTTTGGTAGACAGCGATTTTAAAAATGCAATCACGAGTATGCTTTAGGAGCATTTTCATTACCTGGTCGTGGCTGAGCCATTAATTAAGTATAAGGGCATTCTTACCCGGTGAATGAAAAATAAGGGCCATCATGTTCTCCTGAGGGCTGCCAGCAGAGATGGGAGGAGAGTTCCATCAGCACAGCTTCCTTCCACTCACACTTTTATGAAAACAATGGAGCAGAGTAGCAGCAGCAACTGTGTTTAAATGCCTTCCCATGCATCACATGAAATGATGATGGCATACAGTTAAGATCTGGGGTAATACTTTCAAAAGCACTCAAATAACTTGGGGACCTCAGTTTTATCTTAAAACATGGCTTAATTACCGAGGCCACCAAACCACAGATGGTTCACATAGGGCAACTCTCTGAACCATCTTTTTGAACTTTGGAAGACTGTTCCTTAAAGGAAACAATAAATGAGGAGGCTGGAGATGACCTTTTAAGAGTACAGAATGGAGGTAGGTGAAATCTTGTTTTACAGAGCAACACAAACCTTTGGAGAACTGCTGAGTTTGTATGAAACTCCCAGATTTCTGTAGTCCTCTGTACTATCATTAAAGGTAATTCTGGGTCTAGACTCTCATATTCTGACTAGTGAATCTCAAGCAGTAACAGCACGGTTATCAGCCAAGTCTCAGGTGCTGTACTTCTTTCAGGAGAAGAGGATGTTCTTATTCTTGCTCATGACAGTAGGAAGCCCTGCAATTTGGACTGGAGCTGCTAACAAAGCTCAGGGTTTATTCTTTTTAAATTCGTACAATGAATAGGAGTATTAGCTAGAGATGCTTAAGAGCTTAGTTCAGGACTTGTTGGTAGCTGTCAGGTTTACAATAACAGTGCATGGTGTCCTGCTTATTCAACTAGCATATAAAATTAAAATATTTGGAGGTCCATCAATTCAACAGAAAGTGTCTTACTGACTTTAACTGCTCAGATTATACAAGACTGTTCCTGAACGAGGAAATGGATTTTGTCGATGATAAATGGCTAACTAACATTTTGGGGAGTCAGAGTAGCTATAGTTTAAAAAACAAGACCAGATGCTGCTGCAATACAGAATTTGACAAGCATGGTAATGCCTGCTCATCTCCATGAAGTGCCTGGTCCTACTGAACGTGGGCAGTGTGAGCACGATAGATCTGGGGTTTCCCAGGAGCACTCTCTCCATATATGGTCATTATGCACAGATACTGCCTCCTCAGTCAGCTGTGCCTGGGAAGAAGTGTGGCAAGAAACAGGCCTGAGGTCAGATGGGTGCTCCTGGCAGGCTGGATATAGTCCTAGGACCACAGGTTGAGCTCCATCATGGTCCCCATCCTTTGCTAACACTGCCTTGCCCACCATATTTTCTATTGCATCCTGAACTGCCTGTATCACCTATTTTTCACTTCCATTGGCAATGTGTTCCTATCTCCCTTCTACAGTCACAGATCCTGTATCTCTATGGACTGCACAACTTGCCTTTCTTTTCTATTTTTTCCCCCACTCCTTTTTCTGTCACTTGCCATCACAGCAAGCTTGCTCCTTCAGTGCCTTCTAGACATTTTCCTTGGTGAAGACCTGCCTGTCCCTCTACCATGAGCTGCTCCCCTTTTCCTCCCCTGTAACTCCAAGCACCAGTGGATGGTAATCAGGGAAAGTAAGTTAAAACTACCCTTAGTTTGCTACCTAGCTTTTATCTCACCTTTCAACCACAGCAGGGTTGTGGAGATTGTATTCTAAGAAAATTGAGGTGTTTTAATGATGTGACTCCCCTGCCTGTGACATTTTAAAAAAACCTAAATAAACAGCTGTCCCTCAATAATGCAAAAGTTCAGGCTTGGGTGGAGCATATAATAGTGGCCATGTGGGAGATTTATGGTTCACTTGTCAACTTACAAGAAGTTGGTGTCTGCTCCACTTGCAGGTAAGTGCTTTCAGGTTTAATACACCTAAACACTTTGGAAGAGAAAATAGAGACCATTTTTGAAACTGTGACTGCTGGCGAGCAGAGCGGTGGGGGGAAAATAGGTAGAGCAGCAGGGTCAAAGGCAAAGTGAAGAGGATTAGGAGACCATTTTTGGGTGAGTGCAGAGCAGCCCAAGGGATGGTCCTTCAGGCCAGGACACAACATGGAAGAGCAGGAGGACTAAAGAAGGAGAGAAAATAGTCAGAAGAAAATATATGTAGGCAACTGTAGAGAAAGCTACCTAAACTGTGTATGACAAATCAGTCAAATTTCATCATCTATATCTGACTAGCTCTGTGCCTGCACAGTTACCTGTGCAGCATTCTCTTATATATTGTTCACACACAAGCACATAAATAAATACTATTACATCCTGCCTGGAACAGAAGGGGTATTTTTAACATCTTCGTTCTCCTCCAGCTCAACATCTTCCACTTCCACTTTGCTTCTTTTCAGCACAAGGCAGTTTCCCAAAAGGAAGCTGTGAGGAGGCAAGGAAGTAGTGGCACTGGCCATATGGAGGATGAGGAAATGCAGGAAGAGTAAGAAGCTGTCATCACCTCAGCTTAAAATTCAGCCTAAAATTCCTGTCTGATAAATTCTGCCCAGGGAACCACCGTGGATTTCAGTTTGCTGGTAAGATATGAGGAAATGTCACTGTGAAGATATTTTAGCTGAAATTTGCCCTCCTATTTTGGATACTTGTGTGAAAATCGTAATTTGTACCAGTGTGGTTTGTGTCAACAGTGCATCCCTGAGCCTGGACCATGCATTAGATTACTGCCAGGAAGCAGTCTTACCGATTTTCACCCTTTTCCTCCTTTGTCACTGAAAAATACTTTGGGTAGTACTATACAGTAGAATAAAGTCTGAGTTGGTATTTGCTCCTGAAGGTTTCAAACTGCTTGTTTATGAAAACAAGCTTGGAAAAGGCTCATCATGATTTCAGAAGATGCGAGTTTCTGAAAAATGGTGATAGAGCTCACACCAGGGACTGTTTACGAGTTCCCCTTAGGATGCTTAAGTAAATGCAAATATTTTTGCTTTGACAGTAATTGCATACACCTAGATTTCAGCTGCAGGTACCAGCAGTGCTGTGCTACCGGTGAAGCTGTTTCGTCGCAGGTAAAACCCCAGCAGATGCACCAATTACTTCACATACTGTTTACCCGCTTTTGGTGACATTGAGGCTAACCTTGGAGTCACCTCCCCCGCTGCCACATTCTCCTTTGTCGTACCACCATTTGTTTTTCAATTTGTCCAAGAGGCCTTGTTCATTCAGTTTTAAAACTGCGAGGTTAACAGCATTTCTTGAAACGATAAAACATATTTTGTAAGAAACTGCACAGCTGTTAAGATGTTAGAAGGAATGAGGACTTAAGCTGTTTATAAGCTTGATCCACACACTAAATAAACCTCTCATTTCCATATTTCAAAGCCCGTGGCAGCACAAATAATTGTAGTTACTTTCAAATGTGAAAAATGTGTTTCCAGTGTAGAAATGATTTTCAGAATGGCTTGGATTTTAAGAAGAAAATTCTATCAACCAACCAAAACAATTTTTGCAAAATGATGATAAAACTCTGCCTGGAATGATAACTGATTTACACAGACTTACTTGAATCTATATTTAGAATATCTGTGTAGTGTGGGCCCAGGCTGATTTTTCAAGTAGATGGGAAAATGTATTCCCATACACTAAAGAGGTGAGATCCAGACGGCTTGTGCTAGATGCTGCCAGTCGCTGTGTCACAGACAGTTTTGACATGTAGCACATCAAAGCCATCCTGCACAAACCATGGGCTATGGCTCCAGAAACAGGCAGTCTGAGGCACAGCTGAAGAGGAGCGCTAGCAGCTCGCAGGCTGACTACGACACTATCTAGAGCCAGTCAAGAGAAAACAGTGCACAAAGAGGTGCCAGGAGTTCTGCAAGTTGAAGCTTCATCACCTGCTGTAGGCACATCTGTACATTTGGGGAGCAGGCTCTAGAGTCCTGCTCCCTTTGCACAGTAGAGCCTTAGCTGAAATGCAAGACCTGGGGTCTAGCTTAGTGTCCTGACTCCAGGGACTGCCCTGCTATCCTGGGAGAACACCCTGTCTCCCAGTCCAAAGGGCACCCCCGGTGTAGGGGAGGAAGATGGTGGTGGAGGGCATCCTCTCTGGGGAAACCTGAGGAGAGTGCAGCCAAGCCAAAGCTCAAGTGCTGCGAAGACTAAACCCAGCACATCTGCTGGGTGCTGAGATACAAGCAGGTAGCCAGCACATCCTGAAGACTTCTCTCTGGATGGTTTATCCAGGTTATTCTACCACTGGATGAAAGATGAACCCTGCATTGCTAGCTGCACAGTAGGCACATGTAGGCACAACAGACAGAAAGCAGCTCCATGAACCTGGTGTCCTCCATCTCACGTTTAAGTGCTCTTTCTTCAGATGAGAGAAATATCTGAGACAGACCTCAGATCCACGCAGGCAGAGGGGGTTTGCCAGCATGAAGGCTAAAGCACAGAATCACCTCTTCTGTATGAAGTCAAGGCTGCTGGGAGTGCACTGAAACTCATGCAAGAAAGGTACAGAGCTGGTCCTAGGATGGCGTTCCTTCTGTGTGTGCTCAGAGATTTTCCTTTAGGTGTCCAGAGAGCATTAAGACTGGATGGCAGAGGGGAGACAGTATAGATTACCATACAAACTCAAATGTAAGGCACCTGGATTTATGATAGGAACTACAGTCACTGTACGACATTTTAAAATCACCTCCTGACGAACCTTCGCATTTGTTTAAGCATACAACTTCCTATCTTTATTACTAAGAGCCTCAACAGGCACATATCCTAATGGTACAAAACCACATCAATATTTATTCCTAATTCCTAATAATAAACTTGCTTGCGGATCTGCAAAGGCATGTGGAGCAGTGGCATCATATCCTTGAAGCACCATTCATCTCCAAAGGGAGAGAAATGATCTGTGAAGTGCCAACAGCTTAAGTACTGCTCTTCAGGGACAATATGCAGTTGAGAAAGATGGAATTTCTCTCTCTGAATTTGTTTAACAGTGTCAAGATCTGTCTGTCAGGGCTGAGTGGGATTTGGCAAGAGCTATGTCTGTCAATGGCATCCTCCCCTCATCAATTATGTCAGGATGCAAGATTTTCAAAGCATTTGGAGAAGGACTGGGCAAGAGAGATCCTCTGGTGGCAGGGCTCCACCAGATCTTAGGGCACCAGAAGCCACAGGGGCTTGTGATTCACCTTCTTTAGAGACAGCTGGTCTATGCTCTCTGGGCGTCCCTTCTGGTCTTAGAATAGAAATTTTTCTTTTACTCATCGGGAGAGATATCTTCCTGGCAAACAGGTACAGACAACAGTATTTCACAGCTTATGGAGTGCTCCTTACAACATTGACCTGTTTGCATGATAAATGTCAGCTTCAGGAGACACCTTCACTGTCTGGTAACAGCTTTTTACGTAGCTTCTGCTGGAACCGAGACAGGTCTTTGCTGGCTGGTCATGAAGTCTGGGAACTGCTTGTGTGTAGATCTGACTTTACCTAGCTTCACTGCAGTGAGATTTTCAATAAAGCAATCGCTTGTCTGTCCCTGAAAGTCAAAATGAGAACTGTCGGCTGTAGTGGGAGTGATAACAGACTGCTCTTTGTGGATGAAGCTTTAAGAGGAATTTAGCAGCCAGGCTGACAAACGTGATTTTGTGTAAGTGCTCTTATTATGGTTCATACTCCAGAGGGAGAGGAGAAATGGCAAAATGGGAATGAAATTGTTCATTTGTCCATTTTGTTCTAGGAAGCAATTGCTTTTGAACCAGCCGTATTTACTACAGATTTTTCCTACTCAGCTTTTAGCTACAAAGTCTAGGGTTTTGGCTTGTTTGCCCCATTCAGAAAGGTAACTGTGTGGCCAACCTTGCCACTTTACAGCCAAATTTCCAGTACACTAAATGTAAATTTTACCTTTGTAAGGACATTGAGACTGACCCATAGATGAAAGATGATCCTAGAAATGCTACTTCTTTGATGCTGAGCAACATCACTTATTCTGAAAATGGCTTAGATATATAGCTGGAGCCTGCTGTCTACAAAGTCAATGTCAGAACTCTTTCAACAGGAAAAAAAACAAGTTCTAATTTAATTTTGCTACATCTAATTGTCACACTGGGTAGCAATAACATAAACAGCTGCTTTGACAGTGCTAGAGATGCAGGCAGGAGTGATCACTCCCACGAAAAATGAAATATGTCTCAAGGAATATCACTAACTCTCAATTTGATGAGCCACTTAAGCAGAGTCTCATTTTAAAGCAGATGGGAAGCCCTATCAATCAGTCCATCTGTAAGAGCATCTTCATACTATTTCCTTTAAACTGTAGTCTCTCAAGTATGAACACTAAAACTCGTTGAATTAGAGAAAGTTCTTATGCTAAAATACTTAGAAAGGTTGTTCTTTCAGTCTTTATCTTATCTCGGTGAAGATGTTACCTGATAACTTCCAACATTTTTCCAAGCTTTTCAAGTTTTCTTCTTAGTCCTTTTATCTGGATATTCTAAGATTAATAAAAAACAACTAGGAAATTTTTTTTTTTGACAACTAATGTAAGTTTTCATGTTTAATTTCCAAGTTGAAGGTAAAGAGCTTTCTTACTTGCCAAATGTCTGAATTCATCTTTCAAAGCATTAAAGATTATCAAGGAAAATTTTCCCACAGTCATTTAGAGAAGCTGCAGCTGGTTGATAGTAATCCTAGAGTGATAAATAAATAAATAAATGAAACCCATTCATGAGAGGGTTATTTAGCTGGGTTATTAGCCATATCCATAGACAGTTTCACAGCACAATAGAGAAATGGAAATAAAAAGGATGAAGAAGTAAATGTGGATTTAAGCTGCAATCATTGCTCTGAAATTAAACGGTATTGTTTATAAATGT